>CM077160.1:171631967-171887278 GCA_039583875.1 Platanthera guangdongensis | reverse complement strand
TCAGACGAGGCGGAATAAGTCAAAAAAATTGACCATCCTCGGTGGAAAGGAACAAGGGAATATCAGATTCGTCGGAATAAGGGCTGTTGTCGACAGCGACCCGAAAGTGGAGGCAGGCTTGGTGACAGAGCAGAATTTTGGCCGCCGGTTTTGACAGTTGGGGCGGCGGAAACGTGCACATGCGGAGAAGTCGACGGAGCGAGCTCCCGTCGACTTCTCCGCATGTGCACGTTTCCGCCGCCCGCAAACTGTCAAAAAACCGCCGCCCAAAGTTCTGCTCTGTCACAAGCCTGCTCCACTTTGGGTAGCTGTCGACAACAGCCCCTTATTCGACAATATGATTTCCCTTGTCAGTCCAGCAGAGGGATGGTCAATTTCTTACAGGCCTCGTCTGATCGGGCTCGTTTCGTCACCATGGATTTGGAAAAAGCCAGTCTCCCCAGCGTAACATAAACTTTTGCTGCTTTAGAACTATCAAATTAATTTTATGTGACTCAATTAAATCACGGTAAGCTTGCCTTGAACGTTCGAACCATTCAATCACTGTTATTATATAAGTTGTTGTTGTGATCCCACTTGTGGTTGTATAAGTCTCGTCAAACATTCACTCGGAAGAGCTCGGGAGATCCGTCTCAAACGAAATTTAACGATTTTATTAAATTTCATTACGTAACCGTGTGTTTCGCGCCCAAACTCGATTTGGGACTCTCAGCCTCTTTTAAAACAATAAAATTAGATCTTTTTAAAAAAAAAAACCTAAATATTATTTTTAACAAATATATTTATTTTGTTTTATTTTGAAAACCGAAATGGAGTCTACACCATATTTTATTTGAGGACACACGACCTTTTGATACTTCAAATACGTTCTTTTTACTTATCCTTAAATGTAAAGACATGGCTTCCTATGAGATGATGAAACACTAGAATCAACATATGGTCATCAACTAGTTGTTCCATAACTGATGTCTTGAAAACACCTGCTTTTTCATCTTCAAGTTCCACCACCGAATTTTTGGCAATATTTTTGTCCTTGTCTTAAATTTATTATATTTAATTTGTATGTCCAACACCACTACCTATGTTGTATTGTCAAACTTTCTCTGCTATGACTTTTCAATTCCTTACAAATCATTTTATTCATTTTGCGAGTCATAAACAATCAATTTGTGACTTATTTGATGTGTTTTTTAAATGTAATTATGTTCTTCCCTCTTATAAAAAGCATATTTGTCACAATTAGCTCATGTGTTATAGCAAACTCTAAAATTATTCGTCCTTTTTTCATTTCTTTCTCCATATCCAAATCTTCCATGAACGACTATATAATCTACATTTTTCTTCTCTATATTTGTGAATAAAAGCTTGAGTGTTGTATATGTCTATTTAAGTCTCTTTCTATGAAAAGCTTCTTTATTTTGGGATTTTCTACAAATCATGTAAGTCTTTTCAAAATTGCACTTTAATAGCTTCGCGTAACCCTACTTTGGAGCGTAAGCACTGATCACATTAATAATTTCATTTTATGACCAATTTAAGAGATAAGATTTTTATCATATTTTTTACTTACCCCAATAACTTCATCCCTCCAAATAGTATCCACAATAATACATACTTCACTGATTGTTTTATTTTTTTCTTGTGTACCATAATTTATAACCTGAAATATCTAAAAATATATCTTTCACGCCCACTCATCTGGTCTCTTGCAGACAGAAAATATTTATCTTTCTCGGTAATCATCGTATCCACTACTTTCATCGTTTTTCTCGTTAACGCACCCTACATTCTAACTTCCAAACTTAAGTCGGTCCAATCCTCCGACTCACTTCACTAGGACGTCTAATATGTGAGAACTTTTGCATATTTAACACTACACCCAAGTTCTCTTGAAGGTGCAACGGTCCTTGTCAGGATGCCACATTTGGACCATACAACGAGGACTCTTATATATTTAACACTACACCCAAATCATGGAGATGCAGCGGTCCTTGTCAATATGCCGCATTCGGACCATGTGATGTGTAACATGTGTTCCTTAGTGGGAACAACCTAACTTTTGCACAATTCCCAAATGATCCATATTCATAAGAGTAACTAAATTTTACGTTGATCGTCTATCTAAACACAACCCTCACCATTTTTCATCTGGGCTTGGGACTGGCAAAGACTAGTTTTGTTGGCATTAATTTTATCATTTATGGCTAGGCTTAGATTTCAAAATTTAGGACTTATTTTCATAATGGCTCGTTTGTAGTTTACGAGAGAGCCAAGGTTTTTATTGTGGAGCAGCTTAAGCGGTGGGAGGATTTACCTCAGCCAAGAGCCATCGTTTCCTCCATTTCAGACACCTTCCCAACAACTTAAGCTTTATCCTGGAGAAAGCCTCTTGTTTCAGTCAGTATCCTCGCCATCCTCTCTGACAAACCACTGATTCTAACTACATAAGGACAGCATCGCTGCTGATTCTTTGTGTGTCCCTTCCTGCGTCGATCGACAATTTGCTTGTAAGTTTGATTTCTCCTTCGATCATCGGTGTCTCATCATGAGTAGAAGACCGACACAATCGTCCCTATGTGCACCTTCTTTTCAATAAGCAGGAAGCGAGTTTTCGCCGGAATAATGTAAATTCGTGGACTCCTTTTGTTCTTTGAATTCCAGTGGATTAACCAGGACTTTGGATTGAAGATGTCTTTCAGTAAATACCCATGTTCAATTCGGATATGAAAAGATGAACATAATTTTGTTATCTTTTTAATAAACACAGCCAGCAAGTTGATAATTTTTTATGTGTTACCTCGAACAAAACTCGTTTGATCTATCTCAGTAGATCATCACTGTGTTTGTCTTTCAATCTTATATGCAAGAATCTTTATTCTTTTAAAATCATAAATTAATTTCCTTTAGTAAAAATACATGTAATTAATTTTTTTAACTTAGTATTAGTATCAGCGTCAGTTAAAATATAAAGTGAGTTGATATATTACTTTCTATTGGATCTGGCTAATAGAGTTTAAGGTTATTAAATTTTAAATAATTAATATGTTTACATATATTAAAAGGTGGATATAAAAATAGTTGAGAGAAAACATTTGAGAGTATGTTGTCTGATTGTTGAAAAGAAATGAAATTTTAAAATTGTCGTGTTAGGGTCTACTTGCGCCCGACCTTGAGCCCAATGATGATCCGGACCGCTCATCATGAGTGAATGGCCGATCGAAACAATTTTGGGTCTTTGCATTTTTGTTGGTGTGGTGTGTGCGTGTGGGTGTGCGTGTCCTGCGTGTGTGTGTGTGTGTGTGTGTGTGTGTGTGTGGGGGGTGGGGGGGGGGGGGGGGGGGGGTTACAACGAACGAAGAATCATGACTAGTCGTTTCCCTCTCTAGTACGTAAGTGTGAAGATTGGGCACCTTCCACATCCCCCTGGCAGCCGCCCACTACATCCTCCTCCCTTCATTTAATCGAGCACTTACAAACCCCAGTCGGCCTCCCCATCCCAGCCCCACCTCCAACAGTCGATAGCTATCTTTTTCACCTCCCCACCTCCATCAGTCGCAGCGCCAATCAACCCCCACAAACCACTCGCCGCAGCCCCAATCAACCCCCACAAACCACCAGCCAGCCCCCCTTCCTAGCTCTCCCCATATCCCACCAAAATCACCCCCCACATCCCCCTCCCCAAATCCCTCCGTCTCCGACGATCACCGAAAAAACCTCCACTGGCCTCCTCCGGCAAGCCTCCACTACCACCATTCAAGCCCCCATTTATTTTTTTGTTTTCAGGCGATCGCCGAAAATCACATTCGGCCACCACCACCAACCTCTGGAGATCACCTCCAACCAGCCACCACCCTCACCACCTCATAACCACCATAGATACATCCACTACTCCCACTACCCCACATTTCCCCACCTTCCAAAATATAAGCCACTATCCTAAAATTACTCCCCTACTCCGATTTCCCCCACACCATCCATTAACCCTATTATCCCACACGAGGAACCACTCCCCCCTCTCTCACCGGATCCCACCCCTCTCCTCTCAGCTGGCCTCAACTCTAACAGCACACCCACGTGACACCACCTCTCCCCTCTCCCAATCAAGCCCCATCCCTCTCCTCTCAGCCAATTTAACTCTCACAGCAGTTCCCCCCTACGTGGAACCACCTCTTTTCTCTCTCAACTGAGACCCATCCATCCCATTCTCAATCGGCCACATCCCCCACGGCAACCCTCCTCGTGGAACTTCCCCTCCTTCCGCCCATCTTCCTTCCCTCTCAGTCCCCCCCCCCATGAAATCCACTGCTAGTTCCTGGACATTAGCCGCAGCTATCCAGGAATTAAATTCCATGTTTCCTGATGTCCTGGAGCCCCTCAAACCGCCAGTCCTGTTGTTGAACACTCATTCCAGCAGCCTTGAATCTCTGCCCTGACCCTTCCACTTCTCATGGACACTCGTTCAATAAAAGCAATCTGTTTCCTAGAGCAGAAACAGCAGCCTTTTACTGTTTACAGCTGACGGCCATTTAAAGCAGCCCATTAAACTCAACCTGATGCTGTTCAGACGCCTAACCTTGAAGCAGTTCAGCCCCAGCACTTTAAGCTTACCCGGGGGCCCTCATTCAGTCTTGCCACCTACCCATCCTCCCCTATTACAGATTTTGAGAGTTTTCTAGTTTGAAGTCATTTTTTATGTTTTATTGTGTGTTAATTTCCTTCTCAAGAAATACTTGTTTGTAATCGTTGTTTTCAAGTTTTGAGGAATTGTATGTTCCTATTTATTTAGCTATTTAATTACGAGCTCGCTTACATTTATACCACTTCTTGTGGTTCCTTTAATTGTATGTTTTATCTACTATGGACTATGGTATATCCTGTATTTTGATTTATAAAAAATTTATTGCAAGTTAAAATTTATCGGAAGTGTGTCTGCATTTAGAAATTACACTTAGCCTCACTAGGGTCTTACCTTCGGTCACCGGGTGGGGTCCCAAATGGGAATTTTAGTTCTTTAAACCACAAGTCAAAAAATAGATTATTAATCATTCTCAGTGCATGTGCCCAAATATTAATCATTCTAGGTGCATGTGCCCAAATACTAATAGAATGGAAAAACAAAAACCATTGCATATCCAAATATTCAGTTAAGTCGACTACATTTAGAAAATATAACTCAATATATTCCTTTTTTATGTTAAAAGTACAAATTTGCAATATACATATTTTTTTCTTTACTCTCAACATAGAATAAACCAGTCTAAGCCGGTCCAAGCCCGGATGAAAAATGGTGAGGGTTGTGTTAGGTTGATGGCCAGCGTAAAATTTAGTCACCCTTATGAATATGGATCATTTGAGAAATTGTGCAAAAGTTAGGTTGTATGCTCTATGATTCTGAGTGTTGGGCAGTGAATTGTGTACATGAGCAAAAAATGGGAGTTGCGGAGATGAGAATGCTTAGTTGGATGTGTGGACACACGAGATTGAATAAAATTAGGAATGAATGTATCAGGGATAAGACATGAGTAGCACCAATTGCAGAGAAGATGCGAGAAGTTCGTCTAAGATGGTTTGGACACGTACAAAGGAGACCATTAGTGGCACCTGTTAGGCGTTGTGAGAGTCCAGTCACTAGGCATGTTAAACGAGGGAGGGGTAGACCAATAAAGACTTGGAATGAAACTCTAAGGAAAGACATGATGTACTTAGGCAATAGTGAGATTATGACAAAAGATAGGGCACAATGGCGACAAAGGCTACATATAGCCAGCCCCACTATAGTGGGATAAAGGCTTGAGTGTTGTTGTTCTTGTACTCTCAACACAGAATAATGCTTTTATTGTAGTAATTAAAATATTCTTAGAAGAATAAAATTTCTTAGGCTCTATTTGGTTTGGCGTTTTGCCGCTCCGTTTGGAACAAACGCCGCCGGAAGGCAGGTAAACAAATGAACCTCGGCGGCGTTTGCTCCGTTTCCACCCACCCGCCTTGAGAAACGCCTCAAAAAGCTCCGTTTGGAGAAGCCACCTCCCCCCTCCGATTCGAACACTCCATTTCCACACGCGGATCGATCCGCCACCGCCGAACCAAATGAAGCCTTAATTAATAGTGGGTTGATTCAATTTTAAAAATACCTTTCAGGAGGTACGGAGCAAAAACCAAAGTTAGGCTAAATGTTATTTGGGTATTAAGAGACATAAATGATGTATATTACCTACATCGGGCTTTCATAAACAATGTAATATATGAAACTACTTTTAGATGGCTATGTGATTCACTTATAGGCATGTTGTAGCACTTTTACGTGGTACATATTTTAGATGTTTATTGTTAGTTGGTTTAATAAATTTTAGCATCCAATAGTTTCTAGATTATGTCATATCTGGGGCTTCCATTGGGCCTTTGATATGTTGTTAAACTAAAAAGGATATTACAACTGCACATTATATTAAAGGAGAGACTACCCGTATAAATTCTCTTTGTGCAGGCGTGAGTAGGAGATATGATAAATTAGCTCATCGCTGAACATAGGAAATGGAATATAAAAAAATCCATCATTCATATCCCTTCTGAGTCCAAAATGCATGAGGATAAGAGTAAGATAGAGTGTAATTAGTGTGGGAAGAACGGGGAAAGAAAAATGTCAGGACTTAACACTCCAACTTAGTTGTAACTTGATGGATGAGAGGGATTGATGGAAGCATGTCAGGCCTCAAAAGGTTTTCATCATACCTTGGACAATAGAGAAAACCTTGTTGTCGAAAATGAGAGAGTATGATTAGAGAGTTAGCGGTCTTAAGAGTCACTACTGGGAGTCGCCATGTGGAGAATATATCAAATATCTGTGTCCATGTGCAGGCTTCCATCCTACCAGCTAGAAGGTCACAAACTTTCTAGATTACTAATTTTGGAGCATTTGATCTTATGGCAGGATCTTTTAGTGGAATCATATCATTCACTCCTTTTGGTAGTGTTAGGTTTGTCAGGGATCTCTGTTTTTGTGGCAGGTAAAGGGATTATGTAAGCATCTCTGAATATTCCTCTCGGATCCGTCATTTTAGTCTCATCATTTTCTACAAATTTGTTTTATATGAGCAGTTTAACTAAACAACTTAGTTGTTCTATTACTTTGTTTCTTATCGTATTTTCAGGATCTGGTGAGCAGGAGGATGATTGGTGGTGGATATGAGTCGGGTAGAGTTTATGTGATGGATGTTGGGTAGGCCTTTGGATAACAAAAAGCTTCTGATAGTGACTGATTGATGTTCTGGCATAAGATATTTGGACATGCTAATCTTAAGACATTCAAATCCGTTGTCTTTAGTCGTTCTGATGATTGTGCTAAAAGAATTTGTGTATCAAAGCCTATGAGCTTGAAAAAACACTGAAGAACTGCATATTCACTTAATTATAGTAGGAATGTTAAGTGACTCATCACAATGTATGGACGTCTCCAATTTGTTCTATAAGATTACATAGTCCATGGTCAAGCCATCTCTGCCAATCAGAAAAGATAATTAAGGTGGTCCAATGGACAAAGCCGATGACAACGTGATCTGAGAGGTTTCCTCAGCTTAACTGATTATTATAAACAATTCATTAAGGGCTACGAAGAAATAGTGGCACCAATGTGAACCTCCTCATGGAGAACTTCAAATGGGAAGAGGAGACCACTATAGCTCGTGACAATTCTATTGTTTCACCTTCCTAATTTCCAAGAAGAATTCATCGACAGAGGGAAGGGGAGCTGTTTCTCAGCAAAAAGATCATATGATTTGCATACTTTAGCAGAAAGACCACAACAAACCACAAGAAAATGTCAGCCCTACAAACAAGAGCTCATCGAACTTGCATAAGACGGGCGCATTTAATCACACAATGGATGTGCTCTCCAAGCAGGGCTCACCGGAAGCCATAATTTATGCTCTCTCGGCACTCGTGGGGTCCTTAAGACGACCATTAAGGCAAAGATCGAGACCTATGCCATGCTCAGACGACTTTAGAAAGCCATCATGTGCGGCGGGCGTGACGATGATTGGACAATTAAGAGTGGTTGCCTTACATAAAACTGAGGTCACATACACCTCGAACCCATGTTGACGTTGATTGCTCAAATTTTCAAAGAGGTCCATAGAATGGCACACAGGCTGGCTCAAGGGGGAGCTTCATTGGAAGGGACAAAAGAAACATGTTAAGGAATTTATTGCAGCAAGCGTTGTGTGTCAATGCAACAAGGACGAGTATTTGCTTTCGGTTGTGTTACTACATACCCAACTAATTCCCTTGCAAGTGTAGGCAAATATTTTTATGGATTTGTAAATGGGTTACCTCTCTTAAAAGGAAGGTTCATCCTCGTCATGGTGGTTTATTGACTCTCCAGTAGGGCGGATATGATCTCTCTAACACATCCTTAACCAATCATTCTAGTGGCTCATGCATTCTTCGAGAACATATTTTGCAACCATAGAATGCCAGAAATATCATCTTTGAACAGGACAAGATCTTTGCGAGTCGTTTATGATAAGAGCTATTCAATCTTAGTGGATCCAAGTTAGCCCTCTCTTCCACCTATCACCTGTAGACCGACGAGCTGACCTAGGTGGTTAACCGCACTGTGAAAATGTATTTGAGGTGTAACAAGGGGAAGACAAAAGGGGTGGGAGCAATGGTAGCAATAAGTAGAATATAGTTACAATACTTTATACCACAAGTCGCTATAGACGACCCCATTCCACATTATGTTCAGAAGGGAACAATCCCACCTTATTTCCTACGAAGGGGGACATGAACCCATGGATGAAATAGATTTAATTCTTATAGATCGTGATAAAGTCCAGGAGACCGCAAGAGCCCGTTTCAAGCACAAAGTTCATTTGGAGATAGCGTGCAACAACGGCCATCGTGAAGTCAGACATGTGGATCTAACTCTACGCATAGAGTCAAAAATTGGTGGTCGATTAAGCCAAAAACAAGCTAGCACCAAAGCTCTATGGGGCCTTTCAAAATATGAAAACCATTGGAGATGTGAACTAGTGGGCATACAATACTTTCACACATAATTGAAGGGTGTGTCAAGATGCAACTACAGGGGTGTTAGACTCATGCATAAAAGGGGACATGATAGAGAATCTCATCAAGTGGAGCGGTCAGGAGCCATGGGAGGTCACTTGGGAATCATGATATGTCTAGAGCAACAGTGTCGATCCTTTCAGCTTAAGGACGAGTTAAATTTCCAAGGGAGGTGAGATATTATGGGCCCGCACTGGGGTCAGGTGTATACCATATGCCAGAAGACGTGAGGTCGGCACTCGACGACTGGGTATTGATCACCGACCATCCTCAATCATTGGATATTTAATTGTTATCTAGGGTTCAACGGTTACGAATATGATTGATGACCGATTGTTGATGACTGGGTACTTGATCGTCTACTAGCGCTCGATGATTATGCATTTGAACATTGACCAGCCCTCCACTTTGCTCCACGATTGCATATTTGATAGGCGATCAGTGTTCGATGGATGGGTATTGGATGTTCGACCAACGCTTTACGACTAGATATTTGCTTGATGACAACGTATTTGATTGTCAACCGACATTTTATTTCTCTTATTTATTTTCTTTTTAGTACTTCTATTTCATTAAATTAACTCATGAAAGTGGACCTATATGTAATTGTTGTAAAGGGGTATAAAAACACTTTGCATTATGGAATGGAAAATCTTTTTGAACCCTAAATTAAACTCCTCATATCATGCAGTTCTCCCATGTTGATTCCAACTCGTGGACCCAGCTCCGAGAGTCGCTGCCATCGTCCAGCATTGCTCCGTCCTCGTGTGTGCACCTCAATTGGGCCATCCAAATACGCCAGCTCTAAGAAGGAAGGATGTTATCTTCTCTACGATCTCATTCATACTGGTCATCCAAGTAAGAAGCACCTGGAGACCCTAACGGGTATTTGAATCTTTTGGGATTACTAGGTCTAGCATCTATCCCATATAAAAGGGGATGTGGAGGGCTGTAAAAGGTCTTTAATAATTTGCAGTTTAAAATGAGCATAGATGTGTTTGGCATGAGTGAGGAGCTCCACTTGCATGTATCTTCATATTTTTATTCTTCTTCTTGTGATGATGATGAACCTTGTACAAAAATAAAGAGCTCTACACTTTTCAAAGCACATGTAATCACACATTGGCATCGTAAGAAGAATTTTAATATCATAAACTGGATACTTAGATTGGAGGTAAAGTGACCTGCTGCTCAAACCTTGCTGAAATGTTTTTAAAAAAATCAAAAAAATTACACAAAACCTTTGGATTGAACATAAGACGTGCACCAAAGCAACCATGGCCAGCAACTTTTTTGCTAGGGCATCCACAACTGATAAAATATTGAGAACAATGTGACTAACAAAAGACACAATTGTTAGAAATAGCACAATTAGAAGGTTAACCTACTTCAAGTTTATTTCATCATAAGAGTAGAAATTTGCAAGTTCAGCTGCTTTTGCCAAGGTTTCCAAGTTGCTCCCCCCAATCTGGAGCACAATTGGGTGCTGCTCCGGGGAGAATGCCAAGAATCTATCCTGAAATATTTCAAGCACAACATTGGCATCCAATCAATAATAAGCAAATATTCTTACAGAAAACAATAATATATAATGCATTGTTAGTCAATGAAGAAGTATTGTAGGATTATAAAATATTTCAAATAATCATCACCCCCTTTGCATTATCATGCTAGACACAGCCCATGTAACTTTTTTCAATGCAGTGTCAACATGGTATTATTTCACTTGCAGAAATTGTAAACTCATTAGCTGCATCCTGTTTTAACTGAGAATCTTATGATTGTTGTTAGAAAATAATGATGTAAAGTCTCATAATGGAGCCCATTATAGGCCCTCTTCCTCTACTTGTAATAATCCCACATCTTGAAATTAGGATTTCTCCATCTCTTCTCTCCCTATATAAATGTATTCATACTTGATTTTGTACATTGAAGAAGTATATACAAGGTTGCAGCGCTATTCTACATGGTTTCGGAGCGTCTGGTCCTCCTTGGGCAGTCTCTAAGGTTCTAACCGGTTTCCCTTGGGTGGTCTCCTTCCTTCCTGCGGGCTCGGCGAGCTACCCCTTTTGCGGGATAGTTTTCTTTTGTCCGCACGGTACTCGGCGAGCTACTCCCCTCCTGGTTCTCTTGTTTTTTCCGTGCTTTTATAACCTTCGTTGTTGGGGCCCACCTCTCTACCCTCCAGCGGTCTGCCTTGTGTCCGCTGCGGTTTACCTTATTGCCTCTTCTAACCTCTGCGGTCTTCCTCTCCCCGCCGCAGCCTCTTTTCCGCAGCGGTCTTCCTTTTTTCGTTGCGGTCTCTCCCCTTCTCTGTTCGCGGCTTGGTTCTGTCTAGCTGATAACGACTTCCTTTCTTGCCGAGAAGTTTGTACTCGCCGAGATTCTCTTGTTTGTCGCTACTGCGGGCTATCGCGGACTACTGCCGCTGAGTGTTGTTTACTCTTTGTCCGCTGCGATCTGCGATCTGCGGCCTGTCTGCTGCTATCTGCGGTCTGCAAGCCTCTCCTGTTTGTTGTTTACTCTGTGCGCTGCGATCTGTCGCATGTTCGCCCTTCTGCGATTTCCCTTATCCGCAGCGGTCCTCTCTCTGCTCAGCGCGGTCTCCTTGCTTAAGGTTCCTTCTGGTTTGCCTATGCGAGTTGCGGCCTGCCTCGATTGCCCGTGCGAGGTTGCCTTCGCGGACTGTTGGTCTTCTTTTTTGTCCGCAATCTGCTTTTGTTGCCCGCCTCTCCCCTTACCGAGCAGTCTCTACTCTGTGTTCGTCGGCTATCTCTCGCTTGCTCTCTTGCCGGACTCTACCTCTACTGTGCGGACTGCCGATCTCCTTATCCTTTGTTTTTGCCCTTCGACTTCTTGTCGCATTGCTTAGCCGCCTACCCGCCAGTTGTGTTTGTGGTTTGCTTCCTCCTGTTGCTTAGCTGTCTTGTGTAACTGACTGCCCTCTTGGTCATGGAAACGTCTACTGCAACTTTCTCTCCTACTGCGGGGGCAGCCCATGTTCCTGAACTCCGTGACGAGTTACGCATCACTACCATTTCTCTGACAGGGAAGAACTTTGTTGAGTGAGTGCATTCTGTTCGTCGGGTTCTTCAGTCAAAAGGATTTTTGCATCATTTAACTCGGGATGTTCCCATTGCCCCTACTGATGATTGGTTTCGTAATGATGGGCGTGTTCATACATGGCTCCTCAACTCACTTGATGGTGAACCTTACCGCATGGTTATGTATCACGAGTCAGCCAAGGCAATGTGGGATGAACTCCATTCCCTCTACTCCGGTAAGGACAGTCTGCAACACCTGTATGACATCATCACTAATCTTCAAACTCTTGACACCGACGGTGCTGCCGACTTAACCTCCTTTGTTGCTCGGTCCAAGACTCTAGTTGAAGCCTGGATTCAGCATCAGCCCCTGACTACGGATCTCGCTGCCCAGCGCGCTCAGAAGGAAGCAGTTGGTAATTGCTATGGTGATGGCTCGTGTCCCGCCTCATCTTCAGAGTGTTCGGGCTCAGATCCTCTCATCTGCTATGATTCCCTCATTCTATGATGTGTGCTCCATGTTGTTAAAGGTTTCACCACCTCCTGATACTATCAGCGTTCCTTCACCAGCTCTTCTCCAACACTCTTTTGCGCCATTACTGCCTCTACCTTCCCCTTCCCGTGGAGGATGTGTTGGGTCCTGGGGGAGGGGTCGCGGTGGTCGGCCCCGACCTAAATGTTCTTTTTGTGGCAAGGATGGCCACCTTGAGGCGACATGTTATCGTACACATGGCCTTCCTCCTCGTCCAACTGCTGATGCTGCGACTCACAACCCTTCTGTCACGCGTACTAATCTTGATGAAGTTCGCCTCCAACTCCAACAACTCCAAGGGTTGCTCCACAACTCACCTGCCTTTGTTGTCTCTGTCTCTAATGAAGGTATTGTTTGTCTCTCCACTAGTCTGAGCTGAATTGTGGATTCAGATGCTACTCATCATATCACCTCCCTGAAGCCACCTCAATACTTGGATTCTCAGCATCCCAAGTTTATCACAATAGCCAATGGCAGCACCGCTCTTATCTCCGGCTCGGCTGATATACCTCTCAATCCCTCTATTTCTCTTCGTTCGGTTCTCCATGTCTCGTGCTCTTCTTTCAATTTACCTTTTGTCAGTCGTCTCACTGCTGATTTGGATTGTTCTATCACATTCACCTATTCGTCTTTTCTGGAGCAGGATCGCAGGACGCAGAGTATCATTGGTAAAAGACGACTGTAAAACGGGTTCTACCTTCTTGATATCTCCCCGACAATTCTCTCATTTGTATCCTCGGTTGACTGGCATCGACGTCTTGGACATGCTCCTCGTCCAGTTCTCCAGAAGGCGTTTCTTGATGTTCCGCTTCCTACTTTTACATATGATGTCTGTATTTTGGGGAAACATCGTTCCTCTTTTTCTTCTCATTGTACCCGGAGCTCTGCTCCGTTTATATTAGTTCATTCTGATATTGTGGCCCGTATAAAATAGCAAGTGTGTCTGGCTATCGATATTTTATCACATTTATTCATGATTACTCTCGAATGACCTGTTTGTACTTACTTCGTGATCGCTCCGAGCTTCCTCGCGTATTATGTGCTTTCGTTCTGCAGACTCGCACACAGTTTGCCGATAAAATCAAAATGCTCCGGACGAATAATGCTTGTGAATACACGAGTCACGAATTCGATAATCTCTGCTCTGAATTTGGCATTATTCATCAGACTTCATGTGTTTATACTTCTCAACAAAATGGTGTGGCTGAGAACAAAAATAGACATCTTCTTGATGTTGTTTGCTGCCTCATGATTCAAATGCATGTTCCCAAGGCATATTGCCATTTTGCGGTTTTGATGGCATACTTTCCCAGTAACCGTCTCCCTTACTCTGTCCTTCATTATGTCACCTCATTTAGTGCTCTCTTTTCATCCACACCACCATTCCCCCTCACCCCTCGCATATTTGGTTGTACTTGCTATGTTCATCTTCTTGGTCCCTACATTGACAAGCTCGATCCTCGGGCAAACCAAACAGATGTTCGTTGGTTATTCTCGTACTCAAAAAAGGTATGTTTGTTACTCTTCCACTACCTACAAGGTGACTGTTTCGGCGGATGTCACCTTTCTGGAAGATCAACCTTTTTTCCCTGCTTCATCACCACCTCTTTCACAACAATCATCATTACCAAGGCATGTCATCCCCGTTACGTCCACCTTGCCGCCGCCACCTCCCACTAACACTCCTGCCCTCCAACAACCTCCACTTCTTCGTGTCTACACTCGTCGACCTCCTCAACCCGCCGCCCCACTGCAGTCGGTTTTCACCTCTGGCATTCTGCGACCTGGTGATTCAACTCCTGCATCAACAGCTCATCTCATGGCAAATTATGTATCCTTACATCGCATGTCCCCGGCGCTTCAAAAAATTACCACTACGTTATCCTCGGTTTCTGTGTGCAGGAGGATTTTCAGCATCCAGGTTGGCGGGCGGTCATGGACGAAGAAATGACAGCCCTTTGGGCTAATCACATGTGAGATCTGGTCTCTCTTACTCCAGGACAGACACTTGTTGGCTGTAAATGGATCTTTGTCATCAAGCATGCAGCTGATGGGACAATTGACTGGCTTAAAGCTCGTCCGGTGGATCGCGGCTTTACTCAACAACAGGACCTTGATTATGAGGAAACGTTCTCTCTGGTGGTCAAGCTCAATACAGTTCGTGTGTTTCTCTTCGTGGTTGTGCATCGCCAATGGCCCCTACATCAATTGGATATAAAAAATGTTTTTAAATGGAGATCTGCAAGAGACTGTCTATATGCAACAGCCTCCCGGATTTGAGACCACGGGGGAGTCCCAAGTTTGTCATCTCAAAAAATCAATTTATGGTGTCAAACAATCTCCTCGGGCATGGTTCAATAAGTTCAGTAAGGCTGTTCGGGAAGTTGGCTTTACTCGAAACTCGACAGATTTCTCCATGTTCACTTGACACAAGACAACAGGAACGGTTCTCCTAGTCTATGTTGATGACATCCTAATCACAGGTGATGATGAAAAGGGAATACAAGCGGTCAAACATCTTTGTTCTATATTTCAAACAAAAGATCTGGGAACCTTCGATACTTTCAAGGCCTTGAGATTGCAAGACGGTCTGATGGCCTCGTCCTATCCCAACGGAAGTACTGCCTTGACCTTCTTCAGGATGATGGCTACTCTGGATGCAAATTGGTTAATACTCCTATGGATGCAAATCACAAGCTTTGTGCTCATGCCTCTGACGAAGATCTTCTTCTCCCAAATCTGGAATACTATCGACGTCTGGTTGGAAAACTGATTTATCTAACCGTCACCGGACCGGACATATCTTTTGTTGTTGGGGTTGTCAGTCTGTTTATGCATTCTCCTCAAATGTCTCATCTACAGGCTGTCGAACGAATTCTGAGATACCTAAAAACATCCCCTGGTCAAGGGCTGGTATACAAAACTTCTTCATCTTTTACTCCTACATTAATTGCATATTCGAATGTTGATTATGCTGGCTCCATTGATGATCGGCGATCCACGAGCGGATTCTGTACATACTTCGAAGGTCACCTTGTTACCTAGCACAGTAAGAAACAGTCTGTGGTGTCTCGATCTTCAGCCAAAACTGAGTACCGTTCGATGGCATTTGTTGTATCTGAACTCACATGGCTTGAAGGTCTTCTACAAGATATGGGAGTAAAACTTTCCTCTCCGGCTACCTTACTCTGTGACAATTAAGCTACTATACACATAGCAAAGAATCTCGTCTTTCATGAAAGGACAAAATACATTGAAGTTGACTGTCATTTCATCCGGGAAAAGGTTCAAATGAAGAAGCTGGAATTGAAACATGTTTCAGCTACAGATCAAGTTGTTGATATCCTCACTAAGACGCTACAGAGTATCCTGTTTTATCAGTTCTTGTCCAAGCTGAGCGCCTACGACTTGTACGCTCCAGCTTGCGGGGGAGTGTTAGAAAATAATGATGTAAAAGCCCATAATGGAGCCCACTATAGGCTCACATCCTCTACTTATAATAATCTCACATCTTGACATTAGGATTTCTCTCTCTTCTCTCCCTATATAAATGTATTCATACTTGATTTTATACATTGAAGAAGTATATACAAGATTTCAGCACTATTCTACAATTGCAAACACATGAAATTGCTCTAGTGGAACCATCCTTGATTACTGGTATGTCTTTGATGAAATCACCAATCACCTTGGCTGATTAAAAGTTGAAACTTTCAAGAGCAAGATGGTCAGCTTTCTATGGTTTCTTAGTGTAGATACTTGATATGTATACGCACCCAGGTATATGCATTTGAAAGACCCGCCTCTCTGAAAGTGGAGATCCAAACCCGACCATCCAGGAGCATCTCGTATTATTTTATTATGTACAAGTGGCATTTTGGCAATTAGTATTAGTTGTCTCCCCCTATACAAGGAGGCGTGATGAGTCTTAGCAAGCATCTTGAGTCTAGTCTTACATAGTCTAGTCTTGTAAGCTCTCTTGGGGAGGAATCCTTGGGGGAACCAGCCCTCAAAAGCTTGGCACGAGCATACCTCGTGATTGTATCATCTTTCTCCATCTCAGTGCAATTCAATTTCCAATGTGTATCAATATATCCTCTCATGCAACCAATTCAATGCATTCGTTTCTTTTGTTTCAACATACCGCATCCAAGTATGATTTTTCATTATTTCCATGGAGATGTTGCAAAGTACTTTAGTTTCAATACGGTCTTGATTTTCCTCACTAGACAAACAGTGTTGTCAAGCCTAGCCCATACACAAAACCGCAATAGAAAACTATTACCACAAGAAAAACGGTGATGCATCAACTATTCCTAATTCGCAGCCCAGCACCCGAGCAACAGCTTCCTACCTCCCAGATTGCAGGCCATCTGGCCGAATTTGAGCTAGGAGGTAAAGTAATCCGTGTGGTGTTACAATGGAGCCTCAATTAGCTTAATTTTCCATACCTAACCTGCAATTTGTCCTATGTTAACTCTATTTTATTTATTTAAGTGTTTCCTTTATGCTTTAAGTTTTATCTACGGATTTTCCTTATCACTTGTCTCAAATGTGATGGGTTCTGGGAGATTTTACCATTGATGTCTTTGTTTGCGCCATCACCTTGATAATGAACTCTTTATCCCCTATTTGTTCTGTTTTCTTTTTCTTTACCTCCACTAAAATCCATCATTTGGTATTAGAGCTCAGATTTGAGTGAAAGACCTCTAATACATATTCCATTTCCTTCCAAATTTCATTGTACTGTTGACAGTGTCTCCAAGAGCAAGTCATCAGAGCATGCTCAGATTCAAGTTCTCCAATGGGAACTTGATGAGAAAAAAGAAAATAGCACAACTCTTGATGGTTCTATCAAAAACAACAAAGGCCTAGCAGAAGGGTGTTCAAGGCTCCCCAAAGTGGTTCCAAGGAAGAAGCTGAATTGTTTGAAGAAACTGGATCTGGAATAAGTACAGAGGTAGATCTTCTTCAGATGAGCACATCAAATGGTTGTAAAGCCTAGATAGATCCTTGATTGTAAGGGCCATACAGATGAGAAAAGGCATAAGGTGGTCCTTTTGAAGTTGAAGGAGTATGCAGGATCTTTACTTGACGTTCCACGGGCTCAAACATTATGGTTTTTTCATAGAAGACTGTGTACAGGAGTTTGAGATCTTGATATTGAAATGCAATATAGTCGAACCCCAATAGCAGAATATTATTCTATTTCATGGAAGTTTAAACAAGGAGATACCTGATATGGAGTTACAACCTTTCTACTCTCTCAAGGATGTTATCAAGTTGGCTATGATAGTAGAAAAGCATGTCAAGAGGAAAAAAAAAGCCTTATTTCAGATTTAGTATTAAAGAGGGTGAACCTGACAAGGGCAGTTCTTCAAGAGGTGAACCCTCCAAGCACTAAGGGAAAGGAGCAATTCGACCCCTCTAAAGCCCACGTGGATCCAACAATATGAAGTGCTTCAAGTGTCTCTGGTCACGGCTACGTAACTGTTAATACACCATCAAAAGGTGACGACAGTCCAATAATTTGAAGATGATGGAGAATTTTAATCTATTAATATTTTAAAATAAATCAACAGAATTTAAAAAAGGCCCCTTTATATCTTCATCAATACAAGTTGTAGCTTTTAAAGTCTAACTGTACAACCCCGTATTCGCCGGTTTCCGGTTTTAAGCTTTTGGAGTGTTTTGAGCTCTTGGTGGCCAATTTTTGCTTGACCCTTGGAATATGCTAGTAGGGGGAGGAAAAATCGACCTCCCCCCGGTGGCCCTTTTTCGGGAGGCCAGGGTCTCGCCCCTGCCCCCTCCTGCCCGCGGCTTGGCGGGGCGAGACCGGCCGGGAGGCCAGGGTCTCTCCCCTGCCCGCGGCCTGGCGGGGCGAGACCGGCCGGGAGGCCAGGGTCTCGCCCCTGCCCCCTCCTGCCCACGGCCTGGTGGGGCGAGACCGGCCGGGAGGCCAGGGTCTCGCCCCGGCCCCCTCCTGCCCGCGGCCTGGCGGGCGAGACCGGTCAAGGTCGGGGTCTCGCCCTTGCCCGTGTAGTTACCATTTTGCCCTCGGGGGGAATTACCTCTTTACCCCCCTGTGTGGCTTTTTCTATTGGCCCGAGGCAGATTTGTCGTAGGGGCATTTCGGACATTTCGGTCCATGGGATTTGGAAAACTATAAATAGACTCTTAGGGGTGCCTTGGAGGGTATCACTTCTTCATTCTCACTTCATCCTTCAAGGCACCCTAGCTCAAGCATTGGCTAGGGAGGGGGAGACCTCAAAGGCCTTCCGGGTGTGAGGTGGGACCTTCGCGCAAGAGCCGAGGGTCTGTTTCTAGCTTCTTGATCCTTTGGTCTGTGACGTTCTCCTGAGTGTAGTAGGTGCGAGGTCACCACTTTCTAGGGACCCCGAACTCCACAGAGGTCATTTTTGGCTTCAACACTTTGGTGCGGTGAGCGTGGAGAGTGACCAGCACAGAAGAACTCGGGAGAGTGTCATGACTGGAGGTCAGGGAGGTAGTGATGATCTCGGCGAGCTCCCCAGCTCAGGACCCTTTGTGTGGAGGCAAGAGTTCATGGCCTCCATCCAGGGCATCATGGAGATGCTGCGAAGCATTGCTCCTCAGGGTGGCAGCTCCACCAGGACCCCCCAGGAGCTAGCTCCCCCCCCCCCTCTCGACGAGTCGACTCCCAGGGGTCTAGGCGAGATGACTCCAGCGGGGGGAGAAGGAAGTGCACCAGGAAGAAGGCCCAGGAAGGAGAGGATGGGAGATGGGGTCGAGCGAGACCTCACCGGCAGGGAGTTGTTCTCCAGCCCGGCGAGTGCCAACCTCCCAGGCGAGCAGGTCGCGCGAGTAGAAGTGGAGAGACCACCCCTTAGGGGGTCACCCTTTAGCGAGCAGATCATCTCAGCTCCCGTTCCCGAGGGGTTCAGAGAGCCAGACATGGCTTACTATACCGGGAAGGATGACCCCGTCCAACATTTGCAGTGGTTCGAGTATGTCGTCTCCATCAGGCCGATGACGGATGCCTTCAAGTGTCGCCTCTTTGCGATCACGTTGAAGGAGAAGGCAAGGGGCTGGTTCCATCAACTCCCTCCGAGGTCAATCTATGGGTTCGAGGACTTGAGCCGGAGCTTTCCGCTTCGCTTCTCCACCTCCAAGAAGAGGAAGAGAAGTCATGAGTCCATCTTCCTGATAAGGCAGGGGGCCGAGGAGTCGCTGGTCCGTTACGTAGACAGGTTCCAAGAGGAGATTCTAGAGGTCCAAGAGATGTCAGGGTATGCCCTCCAGATGGCATTCACGGTGGGGTTGCGCGAGGGGTTCTTCAAGATGAGCCTGACTCGAAAGACCCCCCCCCCCCCTTTCTTTTGAGGAGCTGATGGAAAGAGCGGCTGAGGAGATAGCCATGGAGGCGGCCAACCCGGCGTTTGTTAAGAAGTTGGCAAAGCTAACAGAGATGGAGTCAAAGGAGCAAGGTGGCTCGAGACCTCAGGAAGGAAGAAGGAGAGAGGAGCGGAGAGCTCGGGAGGGTCCAGAACCAGGTTGGAGGCAGCAGGGAGGACCCGTTCAGGGTCCGGGAAGAGGTTACGTCCAAGATGGGGGGAACTTCCATGGGGGCCAAGGGAGGTTCCACTTCCAGAGGCAAGCCCCTAGGCAGCTCCTTCCCCCACCACAGCAAGCGATGGAGATTGGTCGAAGGGAGAGGAGGAACCGCCAGGGAAGAAAAAGGGTCAGGGTTACCATACTGTGACTTCCACCAGGTGGAGGGGCACGCCACAGCTACCTGCCCCGAGTTCCTGGAAGTGAGGGGGGCGAGAGGCCCTGCCCAGCCACAGCCACCAGTGTGGGTTGAAGAGGTTCTGCCCAGAGAAGGGGGGGATGATGTGTGTGAGGACCGGGTCGATGTCGGACCCCGAGGCGGTATAGCGGTGATCCATGGTGGAGTGGGGATCGAAGCCACTCGAAAGTCAAGCCTTCATGTCATGTACTGACGGAGCGTTGCCTCGACGTCCCAGACCCCGCCCCAGGAGGAGAAGATCACCTTCTCGGTGAAGGACCTGCCGGATCATGAGGATCCGTTTTGCGATGCGCTGGTCATCCAGACGGCCATCGAAGGCTACACCGTCTCCCGAATCTTGGTTGACAACGGAAGCTCCGTCAACGTCGTTTTCAAGAAGGTGTTTGACAAGATGAAGGTACAGCCAAGGAGGATGTTGGCCTCGGACAGACCCCTGTTTGGATTCTCAGGCGAGAGGGAGGAGGTAGAGGGTGGAGTAGGACTCCAAGTAAAGTTGGGAGGGGCTTCAAGGAACTGTCGATTTGTCATTGTTGACGCTCCGAGCAGCCACAACGTCATCTTCGGAAGGCCCCTCATCAGCGCCTTCCGTTGCGTGTCATCTTCCTTCCACCAATGCCTCAAGTTCAGCTCGGGAGGGATCCAGTTCAGAGTCAAGGGAGACTCCAGGATGGCAAGGCAATGCTACGTCACGGCCGTCAACACCATCACTTGGCTGGTCAGGGCGGAGGAGATGGAAAGGATCATGGAAAGCCTGAACAGGATGGAAGTGTCCGGCGAGAAGGAAGCGGATGACGACCACCGGGCCCAGACCCCATGAGGAAGCCTCGCCCCAGCAGAGTCTTGTATGTATCTTATGTTGTAATGAGTCCAACTCCCGACCAACTGAGTCGGGGGGGTCATGTAACCCATCTATTTTCCCCGTTCGAGGATGTAGGATTTGGTAAGCTTTGATTGAGATGTCTAATCCTTTTGCTCTGATACGGTCCCGCTGCCCAGGCAATCACTAGCTGGGCAGGGCCGGTGGTACCTCTCGTGGATGCCTAGTGGTCTCACCTCGAGATGGATTCCGCTATCAGGCTCTCATCTAGCTGGCAGGGCAGGTTGATCTCTCGGAGGGTGGAGATGTCTTACCTCGAGATAGATTCCGCTGTCAGGCTCTCACTAGCTGGCAGGGCAGTTTGATCTCTCGGAGGGTGGGTAGGTCTCACCTCGAGATGAATTCCGCTGTCAGGCTCTCATCTAGCTGGCAGGGCAGGTTGATATCTCGGAGGGTGGAGTTGTCTCACCTCGAGATGGATTCCGCTGTCAGGCTCTCACTAGCTGGCAGGGCGGGTTGATCTCTCGGAGGGTGGGGTAGGTCTCACCTCGAGATGGATTCCGCAGCCAGGTTCTCATCTAGCTTGCAGGGCAGGTTGATCTCTCGGAGGGTGGGTAGGTCTTACCTCAAGATGGATTCTGCTGTCAAGCTCTCATCTAGCTGGCAGGGCAGGTTGATCTCTCGGAGGGTGGGGTTGTCTCATCTCGAGATGGATTCCGCTGCCAGGCTCTCACTAGCTGGCAGGGCAGGTTGATCTCTCGGAGGATGGGGTAGGTCTCACTTCGAGATGGATTCCGCTGCCAGGCTCTCACTAGCTGGCAGGGCAGGTTGATCTCTCGGAGGGTTGGGTAGGTCTCACCTCGAGATGGATTCCGCTGCCAGGATCTCACTAGCTGGCAGGGCAGGTTGATCTCTCGGAGGGTGGGGTAGGTCTCACCTCGAGATGGATTCCGCTGTCAGGCTCTCATCTAGCTGGCAGGGCAGGTTAATCTCTCGGAGGGTGGGGTTGTCTCACCTCGAGATGGATTCCGCTGCCAGGCTCTCACTAGCTGGCAGGGCAGGTTGATCTCTCGAAGGGTGGGATAGGTCTCACCTCGAGATGGATTTCGCTGTCAGGCTCTCACTAGCTGGCAGGGCAGGTTGATCTCTCGGAGGGTGGGATAGGTCTCACCTAGAGATGGATTCCGCTGTCAGGCTCTCATCTAGCTGGCAAGGCAGGTTGATCTCTCGGAGGGTGGGGTTGTCTCACCTCGAGATGGATTTCGCTGTCAGGCTCTCACTAGCTGGCAGGCCATGTTGATCTCTCGGAGTGTGGGTAGGTCTCACCTCGAGATGGATTACGCTGTCAGGCTCTCATCTAGCTGGCAGGGCAGGTTGATATCTCAGAGGGTGGGGTTGTCTCACCTCGAGATGGATTCCGCTGTCAGGCTCTCACTAGCTGGCAGGGCAGCTTGATCTCTCGGAGGGTGGGGAGGTCACACCTCGAGATGGATTTCGCTGTCAGGTTCTCACTAGCTGGCAGGGCAGGTTGATCTCTCGGAGGGTGGAGAGGTCTCACCTCGAGATAGTTTCCGCTATCAGGCTCTCACTAGCTGGCAGGGCAGGAGTGCCTCTCGCGGATGCCAAGTGTTTTTTACCCGGAGGGAGTCTCGCCACCCAGGCTCCCATAGCTGGCATGGCAAGTTGACCCCTCTGGGGGATGAAGGGTTTTTTTTAGCCGAAGGGGGTCTCGCCACAGAGGCTCCCATAGCTGTCATGGCAGGTTGACCCCTCCGGGGGGTGGGGTGTTTTTTACCCGGAGGGGGTCTCGCCACCCAGGCTCCCCTAGCTGGCTTGGCAGGTTGACCCCGCAGGGAATTACACTCAGCGAATACGTTGGGTTGGACGTTTCTTTCTGAGTTTGTGCCAACCTTAAAAAGAGCGGGGATTGTGTAAAACCCCGTATTCGCCGGTTTCCGGTTTTAAGCTTTTGGAGTGTTTTGAGCTCTTGGTGGCCAATTTTTGCTTGACCCTTGGAATATGCTAGTAGGGGGAGGAAAAATCGACCTCCCCCCCCAGTGGCCCTTTTTCGGGAGGCCAGGGTCTCGCTCGTGCCCCCTCCTGCCCGCGGCCTGGCGGGGCGAGACCGGTCGGGAGGCCAAGGTCTCGCCCCTGCCCCCTCCTGCCCGCGGCCTGGCGGGGCGAGACCCGCCGGGAGGCCAGGGTCTCGCCCCTGCCCCCTCCTGCCCGCGGCCTGGCGGGGCGAGACCGGTCAAGGCCGGGGTCTCGCCCTTGCCCGTGTAGTTACCATTTTGCCCTCGGGGGGAATTACCTCTTTACCCCCCGGTGTGGCTGTTTTCTATTGGTCCGAGGCATATTTGTCGTAGGGACATTTCGGACATTTCGGTCCATGGGATTTGGAAAACTATAAATAGACCCTTATGGGTGCCTTGGAGGGCATCACTTCTTCATTCTCACTTCATCCTTCAAGGCACCCTACCTCAAACATTGGCTAGGGAGGGGGAGACCTCAAAGGTCTTTCGGGTGTGAGGTGGGACCTCCGCGCTAGAGCCGAGGGTCTGTTTCTAGCTTCTTGATTCTTTGGTCCGTGACGTTCTCCTGGGTGTAGTAGGTGCGAGGTCATCCCTTTCTATGGACCCCGAACTCCACAGAGGTCATTTTTGGCTTCAACACTAACCCCTCCTAAATTTCTTTATATGGATATTTATTTCTACAAAGTTTATTATGAAGTTAAAATTTTAATTGGCAAAATAATAACTAATAATTTAATGAAAATTAAATAAATTTTCCTATTCACAGTAAATGGTGATTCACAATAAAATCGTAAAATTAAAATAATTTAGATTATTTGTATAAGGAATGAATTCAAGTACTTCCAGAATTTCTAATTAGAATAATTAAATCATTATATATTTCAGGACATTGCATTTACTTTGGAAAAAATAAGCAACGGCATAAACTAATAAATATGCTTCTCTAAATTGATATCATCAATGAAGGCTTACACCCATAATGCTTTCTTGCACCACTATGGTACTAAAGTCCATGGCAAGAAAATAAAACATAAATAATGATATGCAGATATGACTACAATGGTTGAACTCCAAAACCAGTATCCTAATTACCATGGTGTCAATTTTGTTAGACTGCATGCAAACCCTCACTAGCCCACGATGGGTTGAAATAAAAGGGATTCATGATGCATTAATAAATGTGGTCCGATTCTGACCCACAGGAATCCTCTGTGCAGTCCGTAGAAACAAGGAGATCGACCATAAAGATCATGTTCGGTAGGAAGGACTTCGGCAGGAAATAAACCGAGAAACTGTTGGACTGAACAAAACAAGTCATAGGATGATCAGTGCACCTCTGCAGAGACACGTGGACATCAAGCAAGATGAACATGAATCAAATGGCACGACAGAATAGGAAACAGTCGACACTGCGATGTGCGGAGATCCACAAACAAGCCAGGAAACAATCGGCATGCTGCCCACGACGAATAAGACCCGGTCAAGGAACAATCGAACATGTGTAGAGATAATCGACTTCATAATTTTACCCTTAACAATGATTAAGTTGTTTTATTAAAATAAAATATGAAACAGCAAGGAGTCTTTAATTTTGGAATTAACAACACAACGCAATAGCAGGTAAGACACCATCTTTTTTTCTTATTTCCTTTCCTATTTTTTCTTCTTTATCTCAAAAATCATGCCTTTGCTTTTGCACTATAATACTACAACACAAATCCATGATGTGGGATTAATGCTCCTCCCTTCTATACAATTTTAACATAGATTCATATAAACATGGAATACTACGTATAAATATTCTATTCTTTATATATGTGTTTATTTTAAGTCAAATTGACTGTCTTTCTTGGAAATAGGTGATTACCATATAAATAAAATTTAACATTTATTACTAAAATACTGTATTGTTAATATTATAAATAAATATAATTAAATATGTTTTTTATATAGATATATCTATATATAAATCGTATTTTGTTATCTAGATAGATATGTTTATATAAATCGTATTTTGTTAGCTAGATAGATATGTATATATAAATAAATAGTCTTACTTAAATGTTATAATATTAGGGGCAGTCTATCCCGGGAACCCCATGTGCCCTGAGTGATAGTAACCCCACCACTTGTAATCTCTCATGCATAATAAGGTATCGAACGACGCCAAAAGAATGAATCATACACGGGCATTGCGAGCGGCGAGGAAACTGTCGCGCAAGGCAAAGTGGTCCCCCGTGCAAGCCAACTCATCAGTTTTAGTTGTACTAATTGGGCCTAAAGAACATAAATTGTTAGCTCATAAAACAATATATGTTCATTTACACTTTCATAAGCCCTCCAATGGAAAAGGCAAGGATATCAGCTAATTTCATAAAGGTTTTTCGCAGCCAGGGCTTGAACAGGGCTGGGCTAAAAAACAATAAAAGATTTCATCATATCAAGTAGACACGGTTTAGGATTTCTTAGTGCATAAAAATAGCATATTTCAGCATGAAGCCGAACATGGCTCTATAGATTGCAAAATTTGTAGAGTCAATGCTCTTTATTTTGATGATGAAATTATTGATGGTTGAAAAGTGCTGTCGCAAGATTGTTTATAAACCAACCTTCACATACACGTTCAAGACCATACAAGTTTCCTGAGAAGAAATAAGAAGCACATAACCTCAACCATGATGTAAAAAATAAATACAACAATAACAAAAATTGCAATTGTATATTATGCAATCCCTTTGGACATATATCCACTGCCCGTTTGAAAACAGTAAAAGAGTCTCTTACCAAATTTTCCTTTTGATGAACAATTGTCTCTGAGACAACCATTTCAGTGTAGAGCCAGGCATGTTTTGAAATGAGGCGAGCAAGAGTCCTGTAGTGATTATCTGTCCAGTCCATCATTGGAGCAACACTAGGAAAGAAACTTTTTTTCAGATTACAAGACATCAGAACAATAAAATTTTCCATAGTACGTTCTACCAAGATTCACCTGAACCAAGGAGGACAATTCTTACCACCGTCCAAACGTGCTTCTGCATAAGGATCTTGTTTTTGCTGTAACGAGTGAACTCTTCTAAACTGAGAAAAGGCTCCATAAAGCATACTAAGAGGCTTCTGGCATTGTGTAATATTGCCATGGTGAATAGGAATCGATGCGTACAGCAGAGTATACTTCGATGTCTTCATGATAACTTGAGCAAGTCACCATGTTCCATTAAACCTACAGTAAATGAGCTAATAAATAGGTTGATAAAGAAAACACTGATTAAATAGCTTCAATGTTTACCATCTAACAAGAAAGTATAGCAAACAAATTATAGGTCATGATAGAGTGGGCACTCCAATTTAATGAGGATAAAAGTCTTGTTGACCGTGCATGTTGATATAAAACTGTTGATAGTGCCCAAAGCTTGTATGTATTATTCAAGTATGTAAATACAAGGAGAGAATACAAATATATAGGAGAGAAGAGAGAAGAATAAATCATATACATGATGTGGGACTAAAGAAGGAGGAGAAAGAAAATAAATAAAGTGGGCCATTAAATGGGCCATTTACATGGGCTTTTCCAATACTCCCCCGCAAGCTGGAGCGTACAAGTCGTATGCGCCAAGCTTGGATAGGCACTGATAGAAGAGGGTACTAGGTAGAGCTTTGGTGAGGATGTCAGCAACCTGTTCAGTACCCGGAACATGCTTGAGCTCGATCTTCTTCATGTGGACTTTCTCTCGGATGAAATGACAATCTACCTCAATATGCTTCGTTCTTTCGTGAAAGACCGGGTTCTTAGCAATATGTATGGCAGCTTGACTGTCACATAGGAGGAGAGCTGGTGAAGATAGTTTGACTTCAAGGTCGGTAAGGAGACTCTCAATCCATGTGAGTTCAGAGACCACAGCAGCCATTGCCCGATATTCTGCCTCTGCTGAGAATCGAGCAACCACTGCTTGTTTCTTGCTTCGCCAAGTAATCAGATGTCCTCCAAAATAGGTGCAAAACCCGCTAGTGGATCGTCGATCGTCGAGCGAGCCAGCGTAGTCGGCATCAGAGTATGCCACTAGTGTAGGAATGGAAGATGAGGTTTTGTATACAAGACCTTGGCCAGGAGCTGTCTTAAGATATCTGAGAATGCGTTCCACAGCCTGGAGATGAGAGCTTCGAGGAGAGTGCATATAGCGACTCACGAGTCTCACAGCGAAAGATATATCAGGTCATGTAACTGTTAGGTAGATAAGCTTCCCAACTAGACGACGGTAATATTCTGGATTTGGTAGAAGAGAATCAGAATCCGAGCCCTGAGCACATATTTTGTGATTTGCATCCATGGAAGTGTTAATAGGTTTGCAGCCAGAGTAGCCTGCATCATGAAGAAGATCCAGACAATATTTGCGCTGAGAGAGAACCAGACCATCTGACCGTCTGGCCACTTCCAGACCGAGGAAGTACCGAAGATGTCCCAGATCTTTAGTTTGGAAGACGGAGCTCAGATGTAGCTTAACGGCTTGTATGCTGTCCAAGTCACTGCCAGTAATAATGATGTCGTCGACATATACCAATAGGAGAACCGTACCAGTGGCCTGGTGGCGAGTAAATAATGAGAAGTCAGCCGAGCTGCGAGTGAAGCCAATTTCCCGGAGAGCTTTGCTGAACTTGTCGAACCATGCCCGAGGGGATTGTTTGAGACCATATAGCGATTTGAGAAGACGACAAACCCGTGACTCCCCCGTGGTCTCAAACCCGGGAGGTTGTTGCATGTAAACCGTTTCCTGAAGGTCGCCATTCAGGAAAGCGTTCTTGACGTCGAGTTGAAATAAGGGCCATTGGCGATGGACAGCAACAGAAATGAGAATTCGGACCGTGTTGAGCTTAGCGACCGGAGAGAAAGTCTCGTCATAGTCCAGCCCCTGTTGCTGGGTGAAGCCACGAGCAACCAAACGAACTTTGAGGCGATCAATGGTCCCATCAGGAGCATGTTTAATGACGAAGACCCATTTGCACCCAACAGGTTTCTGGCCGGGAGGAAGGGGCACCAAGGTCCAAGTCTGGTTAGCCCAAAGAGCAGCCATCTCGTCTTCCATGGCCGCATGTCACCCAGGATGTTGAAGAGCGTCCTGGACAGAAGTAGGAATAGAGACCGAGGATAGCGAAGTAGCCAAGGTCTGAAGAGGTGGAGAGAGGCGATGGAGAGAAACATAGTCCGTCATTGGATGAGCGGTAGAGGCCGACACCGGAGCAGTAGAACACGGAGAAGCCGAGGTCGAAGCCGACTGCAGAGGAGGAACGGGAGGAAGAGGGCGACGAGTATAGACCCGAATAACGGGGGGTCGAGGAGGGTCAAGGGTGGGAGGAGGCGGAGGGATGGTGGGAGGTGAGTGGACGGGGATCACCGGCCGTGGGAGGGAGGGTGTTGTAGGAGGTGGTGGTAGAAGTGGTGGCAAAGGAGGAGGGAAGAAGGGTTGATCCTCCCGGAAAGTAACATCAGCCGATACAGAGACCTTCCGGGTGAGCGGAGAGTAGCAAACATAGCCCTTTTGGGTGCGGGAGTAGCCGACGAAAATGTGCTTGGCCGCACGGGGATCCAGTTTGTCAAGAGTGGGGCCCAGGTTATGGACAAAGCAGGTACATCCAAAAACCCGGGGGGTGAGGGGGAAGGCGGGTGTGGAGGGAAAAAGAAGGCTGAAGGGGGTAGCGTTCTGGAGAATCAGAGAGGGGAGACGGTTGATAAGAAAACATGCAGTGGAGACCGCAAAGTTCCAGAATACTTTGGGAACGTGCATGTGAAGCATGAGGGAGCGAGCAACATCAAGCAAGTGGCGGTTCTTTCGTTCGGCGACCCCGTTTTGTTGAGTGGTGTAGGGACAAGAGGTCTGGTGAACAATACCGAAGTTTGCGCAGAGAGTGGCAAACTCGTGGCTAGTGTATTCCCGGGCATTATCAGAGCGGAAAGTTTTAATGGTGGTAGAGAATTGCGTACGAGTCTCTAACACAAACGCCTGAAAGACACGAGGAAGCTCAGAGCGATCATGTAGGAGATACAACCAGGTAGTGCGAGAGTAATCATCAATAAATGTTATAAAATAACGATAACCAGAAATGCTAGAAACTTTATACGGTCCCCAAATATCAGAATGTATTAAATCAAACGGAGCAGAGCTCCTAGTACAATGTGCGGGATAAGAAGAGCGAGGTTGTTTGCCAATAATACAAGAATCACATTTAAAAGCAGGAAGAGAAAGGTCTGGAAGCGCCTTCTGGAGGATAGGTAGAGGGGCATGCCCAAGCCGACAATGCCAATCAGACGAGGAAACAGAGGAAAGGGATGGGGGAGAGACATCGAGGAGGTAGAGCCCGTTCTGCAGTCGACCCCTACCAATGGTAATCCGCGTCTGCCGATCCTGTATCACAAAACCAGAAGAGGTGAAGGTGATAAAGCAATTCATATCAGTAGTAATACGACCAACAGAGAGTAAATTAAAAGGTGAGGCTGGCACATAAAGAACGGAACGAAGAGAGAGAGGGAGGGAGGAAGAGATCAGCGCAGCCGGAGACCGGGACAAGCGCACCATTGGCCACAGTAATAGACGGGGGATGAGCAGCAGCAGAGAACTGGGGCGGCCGCATGGAAGTGATGTGGTGGGTGGCTCCCGAGTCCAGGATCCAGCGAGATCCGGAGGAAAGACAGGCAGAACCTGTAGTGGAGGTGGAGACAATACCTGCATGGGAGGTGGAGGCAATGGAAGCAGATGGAGGGTTGAGTAGCCCATGGAGTTGTTGCAGCTGAAGGCGAAGAGCCTCAAGATCCGTACCAGTCGGAGGAGAGCTATCGGCAACAGCGACAGTAGGCGGGCGCGGAGGGTAGCCATGTTTCTTGTGACAGACTGCTTCAGTATGGCCATCCCGGTCGCAGTATGTGCACTTGGGCCGTCCGCGGCCACCACGGCCCCGCCCACGGGAGCCCGTACGTCCACCCCGAGTAAAAGAGGGTTGGGGAAGTAAAGGAGGAAGGGCCTGCTGAAGAAGGGCCGGCGAGGGTGGTGCAGGAGCCTCAGGTGGAGGTGGTACGCGAAGTAACATCGAGCAGACATCGGAGAAGGAAGGAGTAGTGGGTGAAGCCAGAACCTGGGTCCGGATACTGTGCAGGTGTGGCGGGACGCGAGCCATAATCATAGCAATACAAACAGCCTCCTTCTGGGCGCGTTGGGCGGCGAGATCAGTAGTCGCGGGCTGGTGCTGAATCCAGGCCTCCGTGCGAGTTTTAGCACGGGCCACGAAGGAGGTCATGTCCAGAGCTTTGTCAACATCCAAGGCTTGAAGATCAGTGATGATGTCAAAAAGGTGCTGAATGCTGTCCTTCCCTGAGTACAACGAATGAAGTTCATCCCACATGGCTTTGGCGGTCTCATGATACATGATCATCTGGTACGGCTCACCCTCCACCGAGTTCAGGATCCAGGTCTGGACGCGGCCGTCATTTCGGAGCCAATCATCAGTAGGAGGAGTCGGTGAGCCCTGGGTAAGGTGACGTGCAAGACCCTTGGCCTGTAAGACCCGGCGGACGGAGTGGACCCAGGGGATGAAGTTGGACTTGCCAGAGAGGGAAATATTAGTAATCCGAAGCTCATCGCGGAGTTCGAGAGGAGCCACGTGGTCGGCCGGGGGTTGAGCGGTAGTGGAGTCGCTGGAGGACATGGCGACTGAGGAGGAGCGGACAGCAGGGCACGGAGAGAACAAACCGCGCGGCAAGCAGCGGGTGAAAGGAGGTCGCGGCGGACTGGAGGAGGTCGCGGCGAACTGGGAGCAGTCCGCGAAAGGAGGTCGCGGCGAATTGGAAGAGGTCGCAGCGGTTTAGAGCAGAGCTGGAGCAGTCCGCGACAGAGGTCGCAGCGATTTGGAGCAGAGCTTGGAGGAGGTCGCGGCGAACTGGGGGCAGTCCGCGGCAGAGGTCGCAGCAGTTTGGAGCAGATCGCAGCGGACTGGGGCAGGCCGCTGAAAAAACACCGTGGCGGACTGAAGACGAGACCGCGAGGAAGAAGCCACGCAGCAAGAGAAGAGGAGCGCACAACGGACACGAGGAGAGCCCGCAGCGGACAGGAGCAATCCGCAAGAAACTGCGGATAGGGAGTCCGCGAGCACAGAGGCTCGAGCGGACAGAAACCGAGCGGGCTAGAGGGAGCAGTCCGCGAGCAAAGAGACTCGAGCGGACAGAAACAGAGAGTGCAGCGGACAGGAAGGATCGTCCGGAGCGGATAGGAGAGGTGGGCCCCACGAGTCAGAGCAGAAGATGGCTATAAGAAGCCTGAGGAGGGTGGAACCACGGAGAGAGAGAAGAGAGGCGGAAGCAGAAGGGCAGTCCGCACGAGACCGGAGCGGACAGGAAGGCAGTCCGCAGGGCGGACAGATGCAGAGGGGCAGTCCGCAGGGAAGGCGGACAAGAAAGTCAGTTCGCAGAGAGGCGGATGCAGAAGGGCAGTCCGCAGGAGACCGGAGCGGACAGAAAAAAAGCAGGTCGCAGCTAGAAGGAACCTGGCTCTGTTACCATGTTGATAGTACCCAAAGCTTGTATGTATTATTCAAGTATGTAAATACAAGGAGAGAATACAAATATATAGGAGAGAAGAGAGAAGAATAAATCATATACATGATGTGGGACTAAAGAAGGAGGAGAAAGAAAATAAATAAAGTGAGACATTAAATGGGTCATTTACATGGGCTTTTCCAATAAAAACAAGCTGTGGTAATCTACATGTCAATTGGCATTCAATTCGAATAATTGTCGCTCTAGAAACACTTCCTAGGAAGTAACTAATGATCCATCAGTGAATGCTTTTCAGCAATTGCATTTTGCAACTGCTTTTTGCGAATAATCTTAATGTTTGATGAAGTATTTGCCTTTTAAATTTTTGTATGTGTGAATGTTTTTTTAACAAATGACATACAAAGGAGACCATTAGAGGCACCTATTAGGCGTTGTGAGAGTTTAGCCGCTAGGCATGTTAATGAGGGAGGGGTGGACCCAAAAAAACCTGGAATGAAACTATAAGGAAAGACATGATGTACTTAGGCATTAGTGAGATTATGACTAAAGATAGGGCGTAATGGCGACAAAGGATTCATATAGCCGACGTCACTACGGTAGGATAAAGGCCTGAGTGTTGTTGTTGTTAATGATTCAACGGCTCACTATGCCTTCTAATTTTCACCCAGATGAGGTAATCATGTTGATGTTTGAGAATTTCAGTGAATAGGCTCATGTATAAGTTTTTAGGGAAATATGTGAACAATTAGAACCATCTACTGGCAGATAGACTGAACAATGTTTTGGATGACTTTTTTATGACTTCTTTACGTTATATATAATTATGATTGTTTGCATCTTTCATACGCAGACAAATTGAACTGATCAATACATAAGTTGAGCTCTAATAACTTTACAATGAACATAAATACCTTCTTTTGGGCATTTCAACGAACACCTTGGGAGCAAGTCTCTGACCCGCAGAGAAAACTCTCTCATTCATATAGATTTCCCATCATTAGTTAAAAGAGCTTGTTGGGGTCCCCTCTTTAAATTTTTGAGTCAGGTCGAAAGACCCAAGCAGCCGCGCAAGAAGAACCACCCCAAAGGAAGGGGCGCAGCCAGACGCGGACGCACAAGCGCAGCGCAATTACCGATGTATCCCTCCAGGACCTCGGGCCTTCATTTGAAGACAAGCAACTCCAGATGCTAGAAAGAGCTCTGAAGATTTTCAGTGAGCTCGTGGACTTAGGTCGATCCTCCACTCAGGAATTCGCTCTGCTCCTCTTCTAGCGCAAAGGTTTCTTTAGGCTTCCAAGGCACGATGTTCGTCTCCGCGAGAGCGCTCCCACCAAGACTCCGCTTCAGCAGGAGCGCTACCATCAAGGCTCCGTGGACTTAGATATTTTGCCCAGCCGGAACGCTTCCGTCAAGTTTCCGTGGACATGACAACTTTCCTAGCCGGAGCGCTTTCATCGAGGGTTCGAGGACTTAGTATCTTTTTCATCACTTTCACAATTTGTACTTATAACGGAGAGGTGATCTGTCACCCTCCGAGGAATCATCTCAAACTCTTGTAAACTCCAAGCAAATAATGGATTTTGGTTCGACACAAATCCGGTCACGTGGTTTTTCACTCTTTCCAGGTTTTCCACATTAAAAAAAACCTTTTGTCATTTGTTGTCGTTTTTCTTTGACTATTTGCACGCTTGGTCCGACTCCGAGCTAAGGCGATCCGATTCTCCGGATCGGAGAAAAACCGGGTGACCCGCAACAGTTTGACATTGTTTGTGGGAAGATGTTCCCAAAAAGCTCTGACAAGTTTCTGAATTCCAACGTCAGCTGCAAGCCTGCAATGATGAAAGAAAACACACATCGTCGGCAAGGTTGTCAGGATCGCGATCCAGATCATAGGATCTTACGATCCTACGATCCAGATTTGTAAATCGATCCTCGATCCGACCCTACTATCAGATACGATCCTACCTCGAAACGGTCTCATCTAGGATCTCGATCCTGACAACCTTGATTGTCGGTCAACCAGCTAAGAAAGAGACTAATGGTCAAGCATCCAATAACTCGCCCATAAGCCTCACGCCGCGCCTCGAGGAAGTAAACGCCGCATTAGCGTCTTCGGTAGAAGAACGGATGCGTCAAATGGAAGAACGCCAGGCACAAGCGCTTATTTTGCTAAGGGAGATGGGAGCCTCCCAGATCACGGGGGCATACCCCGTCGAAGGCGGTCAGGCATCATTTCCCTTAGGACACTGATCGCTTAGTAGAGTGGCCCGCGCCACACGCCACAGCAGGGCTCGGGGGGCACCACCCGTAGGAGGCGCAGCTCCCGGCAAGGCACGCCCCCGGCAGGAGGAAGGCGACCAGGTGAAGAGGAAAGAAAAGAATCTAAGCCCAATGTCCGGCAAACGCGATCGGCACCCCAACGGAACCTCGCAAGCAGGGGGCAGCAACACTTTGCCGAGCTCGGCGCCTCTCTTACAGAGATCTTGTACGCCCTCAAGAACCACCCATAATTTCGGAGGCACAAGGCGCTTCCCCGAGGCAAGGGGGACCAGTCCCAATATTGTCACTTTCACGGAGGGAACGGGCACAACACGGAGGAGTGCATACGTCTGAAGGAGGAAGTTGAGCGGCTCGCACGCCACGGATTCCTCCAAGAGCTTCACGGAAAGAGAGTGGTCGCGCTGCCAACCCCGAACAAGCCCGTTGAAGGGCGGCACCACGAAGAAGCACCTCTCAGGGAGCATCAAGAGCCGGCCCAGCCAACCGTCCCTAGCGCACCGGGAACCTCGCCGAATCAGCAGCACGTCCAGGCGGCCCTCGGGATCCCACCAGTCGAAGTGACCAGGATATTGATTGATAGCGACGTGTCCGCCAACGTGTTATTCTTGTCAACTCTACTCCAGCTAGAAATCTCAGGGAGAGACCTCCGGCTTGGCTCTGGAGGCGCACACGTCACGGGACACCCGACGATCCCCATCATGTGAAGTATCATCCTACCAGTAACTCTGAGAGTCCCTCTGGTGCTATTCACGTACGAAGTTCAGTTCATCATCATACAATCTGCCTCAACATACGACGCCATCCTCAGGGGACCGATGTTAAAGGCGCTCTGTACTGATGCGCTAGCTCAAGGCATCGCATTGGACATCCGCCTGCAGGGCACATCTTCGAAGGGACCTGGGGGGTGAGGGTTTAGGCAGGGCTTAAGCTAGCACGCCTCATGCTATCAGATGATTTCCCTGTTAAACTCCAGAATAAGTAGCGAGAAAAAATTCACGAGCACGTGTATCTTCCTTTCCAGCAAATGAAGTATCTGATTTCTGTTCCACGGCGGACGGATCCCCCCAAAGGCGAGATTGGTAAAAGCTTTTCTGCACCTCCCAGACGAGATTGGCGAAAGTCTTTCTGCACCTCCCAAAGGCGAGATTGGTGAAAGCCTTTTTGCACCCTCTAGGAGAAACGGACAAAGGTCTGTCTGCACCTTCCAGGCGAGATGGACAAAGGTCCGTTTGCACCTTCACTTGGACAAACCTCGGCTCTCCTAAGTCGCGAACAAACAAAGATTCTTCACCACCTCCACCCGGACGGACCCCGGTCCTCCTGAGGCGCGAACGAACACAGGTTCTTTGCCACTACCACCTGGACGGACCCTGGTCCTCTTGAGGGGCGAACGAACAAAGGTTCTTCGTCACCTCCACCAGGACGGACTCTGCTCCTCCTGAGGCGCGAACGAACAAAGGTTTTTCATCACCTCCACCTGGATGGGCCTCAGTCCTCCTGAGGCTCGAACAAACAAAAGTTCTTTGTCACCTCCACGGCTCCACCTGAACGGACCCCAGCCCTCCTGAGGCACGAACGAACAAAGATTCTTCGCCAACTCCACCTGGTCCTCCTGAGGCGCAAACATACAAAGATTCTTCGCCACCTCCACCTAGACGGACTCTAGTTCTCTTAAGGCGCGAACGAACAGAGATTCTGCGTCACCTCCACCGGGACGAGCCCCCGATTTTCTTAAGGCACGAGTAGGGTTGTTAACAAATAGTATAGTTCATAAATAATTCGATTCGTGAAAATTCGATAAATATTCGTAATTTTCGAATTTGAATCCAAATTCGGATTCGAATAATTTTCAAATCCGAATCCGAATAAGTTTATCCATATTCGAAGTATTCGCGAATAGTTCGCAAATAGTAAAATTACTTAAATAAAATAATATATATTTAATAAAATTATATATATATAATTATTCCTAATAAAAAAATTCAAATTCAAATTGGAATCCGTGTTCGAATCTGAATTAGAATCTTAATTCGAACCCGAATTCGAATCCAACATTTCATATCGAATTCGAATCTGAATCCGAATCTCTGCATTATATGTGAATTTTGGATACGATTGAAGAGATATTCGATTTGATTCGGTTCGTGAACAGCCCTAGGCACAAGAGAACAAGGGCTCCTCGCCTCCAACTCCTGAGCGGCCTCCGACCCTCCCAAAAAAGTGAGTAAACAAATATCTCTCGCGAGCAAGTTGTTCGAAATACCAACAGTCGAGCTAGGCGATACTCCACCAGGAAGCGCACGTGCACAAAAACGCAACCAGAACACGAAGGGTCCAAAAACAAAAAGGGACTTCGTTCAAGTAAAAATTACTTCACGGGCTACATCATCATGAAAAACAACAAACAAGCAACGACGCAGAGGCGCGCCTACAAAACAAAACCCAGCAAAGCAAACAAACAGGGGAAAAAGAGGCTCATAAGATCATCCCTCGACGTCAGCACCGTCATCCAAGGCATCATCCACGCCCAGATCATCGCGCTCTGGAAACCTCCGAGCAACTCGAAACCCCTTGCCGAATCACAAGCAGTACGCAGCATCGCGTTCTTCCTCCACAAGCGAATCGATCTCGGTCGTCGTCATCTCAGAGAGGGCCTCCTCTGCATTGCGAGACCGCTCCATCTCAAAGTCATGAGACCCCTTGTACTCAATCATCGCGGTCGCACGCACGACCTCGACCCCCTCCCGCTCTGCGATCAGCTGAGCCTTCTTTTTCTTCAGCTGCTCTACCTCCACCTCCTGCTGAGAGATCGTAGCATCGGCCGCCTCGGTACAATGGAGTGACTCTGCCAGGGTCGCCTCAGCTGCAACTAGCCTCCCGCGAAGAGCGTTGACCTCTGCATCAGTTACGCTCAACTTCCCCCGAAGAGTCTCAACCTCAGCCCGGGAAGAAGACAGTTGGGACTCCGCATTAACCAACAAAAAGAGGACTTCCTTCTTCTTCTTCCGAGCGGGCCGACAAAGCGTCCTCGGACGCGGCCAGCTTCGTCCGCAGAGAGAGAAAATCAACTTTCGTGGTCACATAATTATTGCTCTAGGAAAGCACAATGTCACGCATCTCGTCCAGCACCAGCACAAAAAACAAATCATTTCAATACACAACACAAGTTAAAGGTGGAAAAACACTGGGGGCAACGAACGTACCTTCGGGAGAAGTGCTCGGCAAGCAAAGAATTCCCGCCCCCTCCCCTTCGTTGTCACCAATGGCAGCTCAGGAACCTCTCGAGAAGACGGCTCAATCGCAGAAAGCTCCGGGGTATCCTCAGTCTCTGCAGGCGGTGGATCAGCAAACAGGTCGTCTGGACAGTCATCGGCGACCTCAATAACAACCTCAGGGGCAGAAGTGGACGGTCCGCATTCACCCCATCGCTGTGAAAAATACAGCTTCCTCCCCATTCCGCGCTCCAACGGCACGGGACAACTCCGCTCTGTATCCGTCGAAATGACCACAATAACCAAATGTTTCTTAACAACAAATGCATTGATCTTGTGACGAGCGGCGCTCAACTCGTGTGGATCATCGAAGTCGAACAACGGAGAGAAGTCATGCTCCCTCCCCGCAAGGCGGCGGCAGCGGTCCGGAGGATCCCACTAGATCTCAGGCAGCCTCCATGGGTTTTTGACAAACCCAAACAACGTTCCTCCGTGACGGTAGTCGGTTTTGTCTTCGAACGACAGCCACCTCTTAATTCTCAACCCGGTCGCCATAGACAAGACAGACTTCGCACCACTCGCGAAAAAGTCGTACCGACATCGGGGAGTCGCTCTCCCAAAAGAAGCAAAGCAGTCTCATAATCCTCGTCAGCCCCGCCAGGGAGAATTGCGTGACCGAAACGCCGCAAAACTGGAAAACTGCAGTGGCTTCATCAGTAGGAGGGATCCGAAAGTCCGCCTTCAGGCAACCCTCCCTGATCACAAAGTGACCCGGAGGATTTTGAACGCGCTCTAGTGGGGAGGGTATCACAACCTCCACGTTTGTTAAGATAACAAAGTGTCTCCTTCAACTAGTCACTCAGGTAGGGCTTAGAGCCAACGGAAGTCGCATCAACCTCGACGGAGCACCGCCCTTCGGCACCTGCGAAAAAGACAGTGTTAGCATCAAAACAAACGAACCGGGAAGAAACCCTGTGGAGCCGCATACGCCCGCGAGCCCCCGAAGAAAGCTCTGTCGTAAGAGTGTGGGCAAGCGTTGTCGGGGTCGCAAACGCAAACCCGCGCAGGCCCGCGCGAGCGGCGTCGCACGCGCTCACGCCCGCACACGGCCACGCCCGCACAGCCATGCCCGCACGGCAGCCTCGGGCGCGACTGCCCCGCACGGGTCTCCCGCGCGTGCGGCAGCCCCTGCGCGCGCCGCCTCCTGCATCGGGGCTCCGCCGCATTGCCTCCTCCGCTCCCCCACGTCGGCGTCGCCACATGCGGGATCCTCTGTGTGTACCCCTTTGCCGCTCATTTGCTCCCCATCACCACGGCATGAACATTTTTTCATGAAAAAGCTAACCTTTTCGAGAGAGGCATGGCGGCAGGACCACGTGAACTCCAATCAAAAGCTCCACAAGCTCCAAGATCGTGGCAACATCGTAAGAAGAGGAGTGGATGACCCTCTCCAATATATAGATCTCAAAGGAGGGCTCATAATGGAAGGCGTCCGAGATAATAAAATCTCTCTCGCCAAATTCTCATATCTCAAAATAGGCGGTGAATAAAGATAATATTCAGCAAGAAATAATCAGCTTTTTACTCTCCCTAATTTTTGGCAAACGATTACTCGAGGCCGAGGCCGAAGATCGCAAGGTTCTGGGACACCCCGAGCGAAGGCGGGAAATTTTGTGTTCATCGCTTCGCGGGTTATGACTCGTAAAAATTTGAGGGCATTTGATGGTGTCCCCTCTCTAAATTTCGAGTCAGGCCGGAAGACCCAAGCAGCCGCGCAGGAAGGACCACCCCGAAGGAAGGGGCGCAATTAGACGTGGTCGCACAAGCAGTCAAGCACAGCGCACTAGCGCACGCGCTCCCCAGCCACCTCTGTCCCCGCCGCCGCCATCGGACACCCTGCCCAAGCCGCCCGGACAGTCCGGGGTACACTTTCGTAATTTTGCTAAATTTGGTGATCCAGGTGACCGAAACGGAGTGATGTCATTCATCAGCACAAATTCCGCCTCGGCACAATTACTGACCTATCCCTCCAAAAAATTATAAATAGACTCTCAGAACTTCATTTGAAGACAAGCAACTCCAGAGGCTATAAAGAGCTCTAAAGTTTTCCAGCGAAGTCGTGGACTTAAGTCAATCCTCCGCTCAGGAATTCGCTTCGCTCTCATTCTAGCGCAAAGGTTCCATAAAGCTTCTAAGGAACGACGTCCGTATCCGCGAGAAAGCTCCTACCAAGGCTCCGCTTCAGCAGGAGCGCTACTATCGAGGCTCCGTGGACTTAGAGATTTTGCCCAGCCGGAACGCTTCCATCAAGATTTCATGGACTTGGCAATTTTCCTAGCTGAAGCGCTTCCATCGAAGCTCCGAGGACTTAATCTCTTTTTCATCTTTTTCACATTTTGTACTTGTAACGGAGAGGTTGTCTGACACCCACTGAGTAATCATCTCAAACTCTTTTAAATTTCAAGAAAATAGTGGATTTCGGCTCGGCATAGATCCAGCCACATATTTTTTCACCATTTCTGGATTTTCCACGTCAAAAAAAAACCTTTTGTCGTTTGATGTCATTTTTATTACTATTTGCGCGCCCGGACCAACTCCGAGCTAATGCGGTCCGATTCTCCGGACCAGGAAAAAACCGGGTGACCCGCACCAGTGTTCATGTCGTATATATGTTTCAAATGCATACCAGCACACAGAGAATAACCTTGTGCTCACTCAACTAGGTTCTGATAATAAGATTTCGCAGTAGGCTCAATCACTAATCTAAGAAAATTCGATGTTAGGTACCGAAAAAATCCAAAGAGGACGATCACGGTCATTAAGCATGACACGAAATACTGAAATAGCGCCATAAATAATTTCTGAAAAGTCGGATTTGAGCAACGTAGTCTTAGTAAGCCTCGGCATTTGAATGTTATTGGAAATGCGAATACAGATAATGGAAGAAACAGGATTAGGGTTTACAGTGTCTTGCTTGGGTGCTCCAGCTTCGCCGAAGAAGATCGCCCTGAGCAGAAAACGGAAGAAGAGTAGCGGAATCCTCCGTTTGATAGCATATAAACGGATATGAAGGACCGGGAAAACAAAAGTATTTCCTCGGTCGCTGGGTCCCAGGCATGGGCATAAAGCCCCACCGGCCGGCCCGGTGCCAGGCCCAACGGCCCGGGTTTTAGCCAACCGAGCTGAGCCCGATCTTTTCTTCAATCGGGCTCGGGCCCCGGCCCGGGAAGGGTCTGATTCGGCCCTTCGGGCTGGGCCGAGTTGGGCTTTTATTTATTAAAAATTTAATTTTTTAAAATTTATAATTATTAAATTATTTAAAAAAAACAATACATTAAAAATTTATAATTATTATTTTATTATGATAATAAAAAAATTCACACACATGAAAAAAAAAATTGCAATTTTATTAATATTAATAACATTTACAAATTACAATTTACGTTCATTGGAAAAAAAATGAAATTTAATATCATTATTAATTTTAGATAAAAAAATTATAATATTCATTAATTTAACAAAACACAAATACAGTTTTAAGGCAGCTACTATATGTGTGTTTTCTCTTTAATCATCTCGTAAATTTATTGCGTTCATCTCATTTTTTATCTCCTCTGAGCTATCCTCTAATGTTGTAATGTGTTGCTTCTTTTTCACAGCATTCAAGTAGTACTTGTACCATATACACATTTTCAGAGATTCTTCATAGAGTCGGCTCCTCCGCTCTTTCAAAACTCCGTCATTAAGAGAAAAGACAGACTCTTAAGCTACCGTACTACCTGGGATTGTTAGTAAATCATAGGTCATATATGTCAAAATATGATACGTATTAATTTTACTTTTCCAACATTTTAAGAGATCGAAGTTTTCAATCTCCTATGTGTTCATAAAATCACAGAATTGTGTTTTAATGTACAATTCTAATTCATTTAAACTATTAGATGTGCATTTATTTTTTCTAGCTGCTAATTCTAAAATTTTATTTTTAAATGTATCATTTGCATTGGGTTGCGATATTTCTTCTCGAGCCCGCGAGCCGTATAAGTTATCATAATAATTGTAACACTCGGTAAAAAAGAATTAAATTTTAGAATACTAACGTCATCATAATTATCGAAATTTAAATTTAAATTTAAGTTTGTATTAGTTTTTCTATCAAATTTTCTACGCCGTCTACGTCGAATAACGGATTTAAAGCGGCGGCGCACGAAAAAATTGTAGGCATTTCTCTATAATATTTTAAAAAAATTTCACTCATTATTTCAATTAATGGAAGTCATCCATCATGTTGCTTATAATAATTAAATTTTTGTGTGATGTTTAAAAAAATTTCAATTACTAGTGGGCGAGTCGATTAGTACACGCCGGATAAAAAAACAATCGTCTTATAAAAAATATTTAAATAAATCCATGTAATTTGCTAATACGTCTCAATCGGTATCGGTCAAATCATGACTATTTATCACATTATAATATTTCATAAGAAGTGATTTTTGTTGAAACGTTTTTTTAACATTTTATATATTGAGTTACATTTAATAAGCATATCAAATTGTGGTTTCAAATATTTTTTATCTTGTGCTTTTACAAAATGTTTAAAATCCTGAAATCGTTCCCTATAACTATAAATGACTTTAAGCATTACACGAATTTTTTTAATATAGGATTCCATAACAGGTAAACTATCTTATACCACTAAATTTAAAACGTGGCAAGCACAGCGAGTGTGAAAAAACGCACCGCTTAGCATTGGTTTTAAATCGCATTTTAACCAATCAATAGCTCTGTTATTGTTATAGGCGTTATCAAAAGAAATATTAATTATTTTATCTTTTAATTTAAATTTTTTCAAACATTTCATAATAACATTATATATAGGTTTACCTGTGTGCGAATATTCAAAACCTTCAAAATATATTACGCGCTTATTTAGCTCCTATAAAACGGGATCGATCCAAACGTCACTCGTTAAACTTACACGACACTCGAAACTTTCAAAAAAAATTATTAACAATTATTTTGATTATAAATATGTTTTAATGACATCGCGCCTAAGAGAAGCTCTACTTACCAGTTGATATTTGGGTCGAAGCCCTCCATTTATGTATTCTGTCGCATACTCGTTGTCGTAGTGGCTGAATGACAACTCACGTTTGATGACATGTTTTATCTGTGGGTCTCGTTGACGAAGTTGATCGTATGTTCAAATTTATCCTGCTTCTGAAATTTGGATCTAACTAAACTCGGGAGCTTGTTTCGAAATGCAAGACTTAAGGTGTCTTGATAGTGTCGAGTTGTCGGTAAGGGTCAGCAGCTTCGAGAATAATTTGCATCGCACCTTGAATTTGGCGTCAACTTGAACCTTATCGAAATGCTCTCAAACTGTCGTCTTACGATTGTGCTCCACCACTACTGACATACTTTGAGTTGACGATCCTAACGTTGAGGAGGACGACGTCATGTTATCGTTGAAGTAGTGGGAGCTTTGGAGGAAAAATGAGAGAGAGTGGGTGGGAGAGCAATAGATAGTGAGAGAGAGTGAGTGGGAGAGAGGGAGGGGTGCTGGTCGGATTGGGGGAAATGGGAATGAGAGAGAGAGTGCGGGAGGGAGTAAGAGTGAGAGGGGGGGCGGGTTGGGGAGAGCAAAAGAATGAGAGAGGGGGGATTTATAAAAAAATTATTTTTTAATGGAGAAAGCCTAGGCCCTAGTCTTTGACTACTGTACAGCAGTACAACAGCCCTGCTGTACTGCTGTACAGCAGTGGGCTGCTAACGGCTCTTATTAAGAGCCGTTAATTTTTTTTGGGTGGGGCTTTGCCCAGGCCCGGGCCGGCCTGAAAAACGGGCTTTGTCCGGCCCGGCCGGGGTATTAGGCCGGGCAATACCTCTAAAACTGGGCCCTATAAGGCCCTGGGCCGGGCAATAGCTCTCAAAGACATGGTTGTGAAGATGAAGATCAAGTTTGATGAATATCAGTGAACTTCTAATTTGTTAATGTCGGTTGCGGCCGTTTTGGATCCAAGGTGCAAAATGCGAGCAATTGAGTTTTTTTCCCAAATTATACTCTACACAAAGAGCCGAAAATGAAATTAACTTCGTTAAAGATCCTTTGCGTAAACTATATAAAGAGTATGTGAAAAACCAAACAGTTGAAGGTGAGCATGGTGGTGAAATTGAAGGGAGTAGTCAATCTACTAGACGAGTTCAAACAAAATCTAATTGGTCTGAGTATTTTGATTATGTGAAGTCAGTAGAGTTCATTCAACCACAAAAATCTGAACTTGACATATACCTTAAAGAAAATTGTTATATGATTGAGAAAGATCGTACTAGAGGTCAAAAATCTTAGATATTTTAGAATGGTGAAAAGTTCATTCATTGAAGTACAAGATTTTATCAACAATGGCAAGAGACATTTTTGCAATTCATGTTACTTCTGTTGCATCTGAAACCACTTTTAGTGCCGACAATCGAGCCATCGATAAGTATCGTGCATCGTTGAAGACGAACACGGTTCAAGTGCTGATGTGTGGTGGAGATTGGTTGAGAAAATGTTTTGGGGTTAAAATAAGACCAATGTAAAATTACTTAACTTTCAATTATTTTTATATGAATTAAATTTCTTATTATTTGTGAAGTCTAAACTATATTTCTTAAATTGCCGAGTGAGAAGAAAGCGGTGCAAGTACTTCTTCCAGTTGGCGACGTCATGTGTAACACCTCATTTTTTTTTCTGATTAAAGGATTTGGAGATTCTAGAAGCTACCGCGCGTCGGTAGCCCTTTTTGTCAAGTGTGTCAGGACGAAAGCGTTGAGACGAAAACATTGAGTTGTTATCGGGTGGCAATAGCGCTACCGCTAGCGGTAGAGTGGCGGGCTACCGAGGCTGGCAGATCTGTGAGCTACCGCGGCGCGGTAGGTAGGTACTGCCCGGCAATAGAAGGCAGAACTAGTTCCGTGAGGGGCAATTTCTGGCCGTTCGATCTTCTTAAAACTTGATTGTGTCCCCCCCCCCCCCCGTTCGTGAGCCCTAAGTAGGACTAAGGGGTTCACTCCTCCCATTTTCTCATTTTTGGGTTGAGAAGTTAGGGTTTGAGAGAGATCTTGGAGGAGAAGGAAGAGGTATCTTCTCCCATTGACGAAGCTTCAGAGCTCCGTTCGTCGATCCGAGACCGGATTCGTGGAGAAGGCTTGAAAGTGCACACTTCAATCTGTGCAAAGCAAGATCTCCATGACTAAGAAGAGGAATCAGAAGGTAACGACATTTCTCCTCCTAATTTTTAGGATGTGTGCATGACATCCATTTTGTTTATGTCTTTAGTCGAGCATTTAGTCACTCGAGCTCTCAAATAAGAGTAGTTCGGGTCACTATGGTTCATGAGGAAACATCAGGTCGATTGAGTCTGTCTCTGACATATTGTTGCATTGGAGATCCGCTCCGTTAGTGGATTAAGCATTGTGAGTGAAACCGTAATCGCGACTGGTGGTCTGATTCGGTGATGTGGCCTAATGTGCATTATAGGGATTTTTGCAAGAATTTTGATTGCGGCGAAGACTCCATTTGTGATGCCCTCTTTTTCGCATGAGAACGAATGGTGATTTAGGGCGGGAAATGATGTGATTGTTGAATGTTATGCAAATATGTGGTTTTATCTCTATGGTCGGTTGGCTAGCCCGTAACATTGCAAGTCGCGGGTGGAGAGTGTCCCGGCAAGACAAGTGTCCTTCTGTGGAAACTGACGAAAATGACAAGCTTTTGGACAAGCTCGGGCGATGAAGCACACGAGCGGACATGGTCAAGCAAGGGTTCTTAGCATCAGATGGTTTGTTATGATGGAACTGACGTGAGAGTCAGAGCTTGCAGGCAAGCCCGGGTATTGAGACCCATGAGTGGGTGAGGCCTACGCAAGAGTTCCATTTTACGACTTGAAAGTTGTTGGGGGAAATTCATAGGCTTTTAAAATAAATTAATCATCACCACAAACATAGTACTTTCATCATACAAGACTAAGGAAAATTAGTTCATGCTTGAGAGAAAATAACACACAATTGAAAAGATCTTACAAGACATGATTAAAATAAAAATCTGCATGAATTCTTCGCCAGATTTCTTCTTATTTCTCCTCTAGCCGTTTCCTCCTCCAAATTGATGATGAATCTGAATTATTCTCCTCAAAAATTCATCCAAAAGCTCCCTTCATGATGGTCGAAATCCCCTCTTTATAGCCTTCTCTTTAATTCAAAAACAAGATATCCAAAAGATCTTCTTCCTTTAATTTAAATTGCTCTTTTTAATGAAAAATATTTTGGAATAAAATATGATTGTTTTCCTTGTAGCAATCCACCATTTTTAAGATGATAGATTGTACTTTTTTCATGTCAAAATGAAACAAGGCTCCACAAATTCGAATTTATAAATGACATCAAATTCTGAATTTAAATTTTGAATTTTCGGATTCCTGCATGTTGCAAAAACTCTGCAACAACTTTTCAAGACTTAACATTATTTTGTCTCCGCTTCGAATTCTCTAGTGCTTCTGCAATAAAAACATAAGAAAATGATAATATTAATCACTTTAAACCAAATATAAATTTAATATTATTTTATTTCATTTAAAACCATTTTTCATAATTAAAGAGAGCATAGAACTCATGAAAATGGACTAAAATAACTTCTTTTTAAGAAGTTATCACACATTCACACTTAAACTTTTGCTAGTCCCTAGCAAATATAATTTATACCAATAACTTGGATGAAGAAATAACACCACAATATAAATTTGCATGATCCTTTTTTCTTGACATAAATTGATTAAAGCTTAATCAAGAAGTTCATTTTACTTAACAGATAAGCTTATCAATCAATAAGAGCTCTAACATTAACAAATTCATTAGTTCGATAAAAGATAAAGCTCAATTAAGAATTCTAGTGTGTGTGTTTCTTTTAAAATATTTTACTCCCATGTAATTTTTCTCATTGAACCTCCGTAATTATTAGAAAGGATAAGAATAAGCTATTCTATTGATTTATCATTCACAAGAGTTAGTAGTTTAATTGAAAATAGGATAGACTTGGGCTTGGTTATGAATTATGGATAAACGTTGATAGTGAAATGATATTCCCTAGTTAGTAATCTTAATAATTCACCATAATATGAGGTTTAACAAATATATATATATATATATATATATATATATATATATATATATATATATATATATATATATATATATATATTCTTTTAACATTTTCTATTCATAGTAGCGATCATTCCAAGTATAAGTGCACATACCTAGGCCTCGTGTCACTATGATGTTTCTTTCTCAATTTTTTTAAATATCATAGTTGGGATAATTCCAAGTACGTTTTCACATACCTAGGGCGCATATCACTATGACATATACACATTTTTTTCGCAATTCTCTTTTTTTTCATCATAGTTTGGGATCATTTCAAGTATGTATACATATACCTAGGCCGCATATCACTATGTAAATCAACCATTTTTTATATATATATATATATATATATATATATATATATATCTTTATCATATAATACAATATGCATATCTCAATCACACCATAGATCTCATCTAGACCGTCCGATTTCGAGGAACTCAAATCTAATCGTTGAATTCATATACGGCGGTCTGCAATTAAACAATGCCAAGAAAAAGGCACTGTTCATTCCTGCTGTTACCCCGATAACCCCCCGCTTGCGGAAGCCCGTCCCGCACCCCTCACTGTCGCCGGCGGCGGAGCCGCCGGCGGCCTGCCCGGCGCCCACCGGCGGGTTCGCCGGCCTCCGGCGAACCCGCCGGGGGTTGTCCCGCGGCGAGCGGGCAGGGCCACCGCCGGCGGTGGCCCTGCCCGCTCGCCGCTGGACAACCCCCGGCGGGTTCGCCGGAGGCCGGCGAACCCGCCGGTGGGCGCCGGGCAGGCAGCCGGCGGCTCCGCCGCCCGCGATAGTGAGGGGTGCGGGACGGGCTTCCGCAGATCGATCCGTTTTTTTCTTTTTTTTTAATATTTAATAATTAATAAATATATATAATTAATAATTAAATGATTTTTTTAAAATTATATAAAGATTTATTTTAAAATTATTTTAAATGTTCGCCGGGGGCGGGCGAAGCCCGCTTGATTGCGGAGCGATGCATCGAGAATGGGCGAACGCCCGGCGGGGGGCGGGCGAAGCCCGCCGGGAGGTCAAGCGGGCGAAGCCCGCTTGATTGCGGGCGAAGCCCGCAGCGACGCATCGAGAACGGGCGGAGCCCGTTCGAAGATGCTAGTATATATATATATATATATATATATATATATATATATATATATATATATATATATATATATATATATATATATATCGAAAAATTAAACATCCATAGATGGTTACTTTACTAAGACACAACTAGTAGGAATATAGAGAACTCAGATATGGAATATTATGTATGAAAATGTTCAAGCTCAAATATTTTTGTGGATGATCAAAATGAAATAACTAACTAAACTCGTGTCTCAGCTTACATCTTGAAAGTCATAATTTATTTTCTTAGTAGCCCAATACGCTCGATATTCTAACTCTAACGGTAAACGACATGTTTTTCCATACACTAGTCTATATGGAGTGAGGTCGATGGGCATTTTATAGGCCGTCTGATATGCCCATAATGCATCATTTAACTTTTGTGACCAATCTTTCCAGTTGACGCTAACAGTCTTCTCTAAGATTTTCTTGATCTCTCGGTTGGAAACCTCTGCTAACCCATTCGTTTGGGGGTGATATGCTAGTGCAACTTTATGCGTTACCCCATATTTTTTTAATAGAGCTGTGAATTGGGCTTTGCAGAAATGACTTCCCTCATCACTAATAATTGCCCTTGGGGTCCCAAACCGATTAAATATAAAAATTTTCAAAAAACTTTAAGACCACTTTTGCGTCTTTTTTAGGTGTAGTAATTGCTTCCACCCACTTTGATACATAATCAACCGCTAAAAGAATGTGCATGTCTCCCTGTGAATTCACGAATGGTCTCATAAAATCAATCCCTCATACATTAAACAGTTCAACTTCTAGAATCGTATTCATGGGCATTACATTCATTTTCTTTATGTTTTCAGACCTCTGACACCTATCACACCGTTTAATAAAATCTTGGGCATCGCAAAATAAATCGGGCCAGAAGAATCCGACCTCTAAGATCTTCATTGTTGTTCTATCTCCCATAAAATGTCCTCCATAAGGAGAGTTATGACACTTCTCCAATATGACTTTCATTTCTGATTTGGGGAAGCAACACCTCACCATCCCGTCGGGTCCAACCTTAAATAGATATGGTGCGTCCCACAAATACGAACGAACTTGATGAAGAAATCTCTTTTTTTGTTAGTAGAGTAGATCTGGTGAAAAGACTCTACTAACTATATAATTTACATAATCGGCATACCAGGGCACCATGGTTTCAGATACCGCCAATAGCCACTCATCATGGAACCTGTCGTCAATTTCAAATCGTAGTAATGATGGTGGGCACTTTATTCTTGACAGATGGTCATCTACGGGGTTATCTACCCCCTTCCTATCCTTAATTTCAACGTCAAATTCTTGTATAAGTAGAACTCATCGGATCAATCGTGGTTTAGCATCCTTTTTTCTCCATGAGGTATCATATAGCCGCATGGTCGGTGTACACTATGATGTTGGTACATAAAAGGTATGATCTGAACTTTTTAAAAGCAAAAACTACGACCAGTAAATCTTTTTCAATGGTTGTATAGTTGACTTGGGCTTCTATCGAAGTTTTACTAGCATAAGCTATCGTGTGGAAGACCTTCTCCCGCACTTGCTCTAAGACAACTCCAACATTATAGTCGTTGGCATCACACATCAATACAAATGGTTCCTCCTAATTAGGAGTTACCACAACAGGAACATAAGTCAAACGACTCTTCAATTCATCAAAAGCACGTAAGCAAGGAACATTAAAATCAAATCGCACATCTTTCTCCAACAGACCACTCAACGACTTGACAACCTTTGCAAAATCTTTGATAAATCTTCGATAGAATCCTGCATGACCCAGGAAGCTTCGCAGCATCTTCACATTCTTCGGGGGTGGCAGCCTCTCAATCACATCGAGTTTGCCTTTGTCCACACCTAATCCATTCCTAGATACATGATGTCCCAGCACTATTCTCTCGCGGACCATAAAATAACATTTTTCTCAGTTCAAAATTAGGTTGGTATCCACGCATCGAACTAGCACCTTCTCTTGGCACTCTAAGCAGGCTTCAAATGATTTTCCGAGTATAGAAAAATCATCCATAAAAATCTCTATGTCATGATCCATAATGTCAGAAAATATCGCAATCATATAGCACTGAAAAGTAGCGGGAGCATTGCATAATCCAAATGACATTATCCTAAATGCAAAAGTTCTGTAGGAGCAAGTGAATGTGGTCTTTTCCTGATAGTCGGGGTCGACCGTGATCTGGTTATATCCTGAATATCCATCGAGAAAAAAAAATCATTTCCGACTAATTTATCTCGGACTTGATCATTGAATGGTAAGAGAAAATGATCTTATCTTGTGGCCTTATTCAATTTCCTATAATCCATGCAGATGCGCCACCCCGTAATCGTTCTGGTCGAAATCAGCTCATTCTTCTCATTTTTCACCACTGTCATCCCACCTTTCTTTGGAACACACTAAACTGGTGACACCCAAGCACTATCTGAGATAGGGTAAATAATACACGTGTCTAACCACTTAATAATCTCTTTCTTGACTACTTCCTTCATAGGTGGATTTAGACGACGTTGGTGCTCAATAGACCCCTTAAACGGTTCATCTAATAGAATTTTATGCATACACAGTGAAGGGCTTATCCCTCGGATGTCTGCTATGGTCCAACCTATAGCCACTTTATACTATTTTAATAATTCAATCAGCTTTTGTTGCTGATCAGGTTGTAACCTTGCATTAATAATGACGGACAAAGTGTTGTTTTCTTCCAAGTACACATACATGAGGTGCTCGGGCAAAGGTTTCAATTCTAATTTTGGAGGCTCAATAACTGATGGCTTGACCACCAAGGATTTCTCCGACATCTCCAGGGGTTTTTGCTTATGAGTCCAACAAGTTGGCCTCTCACATACTTAAAAGCACTCCTGACTATCATCATCATTATCAGATACATCCTCTTCGGTCAATAATCGGGCTAACAATTTATTCTCCTCTTCAGATTCATCTATCAATTGATATTCAGAAACAAATATGGTGTTAACAATCTCGATATTATTCTCCTCTCTATCGAGAAACTTTATAGCATTCAATATATTGAACGTAATCTACTTATCGTTGATTCTCATTGTTAACTCTCTCTTTTGTACATCTATCAATGTCCTTCCGGTGGCTAGGAATGGTCTACCTGCAATAATAGGTACTTCCATATCTTCCTCCATATCCATTACCACAAAATCCGCCGGGAAAATAAACTTTTCCACTTTTACCAATACATCCTCCACTATCCCCTTTGGGAATGCTAATGTTCTATCTGCCAATTGCAAAGTGATGGAGGTCTTTGAGATCTCTCATAACCCTAGCTTCCTATAAATTGATAGGGTCATTAAGTTAATACTTGCTTCCAAGTCACATAATGTCTTGCCCTCAAAATGATACCCTATGGAGCACGGTATGGTAAAGCTTCCCAGATCTTTTAATTTGGGTGGAAGCTTTTTCTGAAGAATGACACTACACTCTTGAGTAAGTGCTACTGTCCTGTTCACTCCAAATTTTCTTTTCTTGGACAAGATATCTTTCATGAATTTCATATAGCTGGGCATTTGCTCCAAGGCCTCCGCAAACAGGATGTTTATTTGAAGCTTCTTAAAAATTTCAACAAACTGCTAGAATTGTTGATCCAGTTTGCTTTTCCTTAACCTTTGGGGGAATGGTGGAGGTGGGTAGACTACCACATTGTATTTCTTCTTTGTCACCTTAACACTAGGTTCCACATTCTTGTCCCTTAGTACTTCCACTTCCTCTTCCTTTTCATCAATAGTTTTCTCCAAGTCATTGTCATAGTCAACATGGCTAACATCTCTCAAGTTCTTTTCTACATCGTCCTTCTTAATTGGGTCATGGCCCACTAACTCTCTTCTACTATGCAAGGTGACCGTTTTACAATGTTGAATATCCCCTTTAGGATTTGGGGTCGTATCAGATGGGAGTGACCCTTGGGGTCTAAGGCTCAACGCATTGATAATTTGTCCCAATTGCGACTCAACAATGCGTAAGGACCCCACTATGCTAGTAATGCGAGCATCACTCTTATGCATCGATTCGATGAGAATCTCATCGGATATCTTCCTGGACGAACCTTGTTGATTAAAGTTATTGTCGTGATGTGGCTGCAGATTCGAGTTGAATCCGGGTGGTTGTGATGTGCCAGAATTGTTCTTCCACGAAAAGTTAGGATGATTCCGCCATTCCGGACTATAATAATTTGGAAAGGGATGATTGTTATTATGTCTCGGTTGACCGCCTATGTAGTTAACCTCCTCACTGTGCCCGATTAGTTGCTCAACTGTGAGTGATGGGTTCAAGGGGGCAGGATGGGTAACTATACTGTTCACTTGCGGATTCAACTGGGGTTGATTTAAGTTTAGAGCATCTAAGCTCTTAATCATCGAATTGAATTGAGAAGTCATTTGTGCAGCGAAGGAGGTTAGTTGATCTACTTGGTACATACCACCCATGGAGGTGAAAGGACCTTGCCGATCGAAAGATTGATAATTGTTGGAAGATAAGTCTTCAAGGTTAGCATAGACATCCTCAGGATACTTGTTCATAAGTGATCCTCCTGCAGCTCCATCTACTTGAATCATAGTAGAAGTCTGGAGGTCATTACAGAAGGTCCACACTTGTTGATGGATAGCTAATCCATGATGGGGGCACTTCCGTAACAATTCCTTAAACTGTTCTCATGCATCATACAACGTTTCACTATTTCCTTGCAGAAATGTAGTTATATCACGCATTAGTTTGGCAGTTTTAGCCGGTGGAAAATATTTCGCTAAAAATTTATCTACAACTTGTAACCAAATGGTGAGGCCATATTGGGAATCGAGTCACTCCTTTGCTCTTCCAACTAGGAAGAAGGGAAACAAACAAAGTCTTATTGCTTCATCAGATGCATCATTGATCTTGAAGGTGTCACATATATCTATGAAGGTCTGCAGGTGAGAATTGGGGTCATCATGACTAAGTCAACTAAATTGTCTTTGTTGAACTAGTTGCATAGCCATGGAATCAATTTTAAAATTATTCACCTCGATGGTGGGCTTAATGATGCTATAATGCAATCCTCCCCTATATGATATGTTATAATCACGACACGTTCTCCTTACTTTCGCAGGCTGTACATTTTGCTCCTAAACCTCCTGATTACTCAAATTGTCGATGTTTTAATTATTAAGGTTCGTGGTCATAGGTTTGTTATGTTCTAACCGAAATGTTCTTCTATTTCGTCTACACGCCCGTTCAATTTCCAAGTTTAACGACAACAGTTTAGGTGATCTATAATGGGACATGCACCAACGGAGCAGCAGACAAAAGTAAAAAAACAGATAAAGTGAAATAAAATAAGAATTATAACTTGAGCTCTAAATACTAAGGATTACTAATATTGCAAGAAATAAACAATAAATTAACGCATCTCCCCGGCAATGACGCCAAAAACTTGATACGCCTGAAATAGATATACGTAAATTACGCAAGTGCACGTGTCGGATCAAGTAATAAAATGAGAGTAGAGATCGTTGCCACGAGAAAGTGACTAATCTAACGCTTGCAAATTCTAACTCAACCTTTTCTCTAAATCCAAGCAAATTTAATTATTTAGTGATTTTGTAAAATTGATTTAATAATACTACTAAAATAAAATGATACTATTTTACGAAAATAACTTTTAATCAATATGGAAAATAGTCTTGTATTCTGATTTCCTATGTTTATGGCGATGAATGATTTATAATAATGACTTATGAAAATATTTGTTCGGTTTATCTTGCAATGATTTTAGGGTAGAAGATTCGTACCTCTCGATATCGGAAATCCTTAGTCTCTATTTCCCCTTAGGTGAAATAAGTACCGCATAAAGATCAAAAATCAATGTTACTAGCATGAAAGTGACATTACTTTCTCCCTTCGCTTGTTATATTGAATTTATGATGCACTTACGTCTCTTCTCTCGTGAATCTTGAAACGCAGTAAAATACGAAAACTTGGTTTAAGAAAACCTACGTCACTCCTCTCTCGAATCTCACAACGTAGGAAGAAAATCTTTATCAAAAGACTAACGTCTCTCCTCTCTCGAATCTTGAAGCGCAATATTTGATGAAGAACCAAAATTTCATTAAGAATCATAAACTAACAAAGATAAACCAACAAACATTCATAGACCTTTAAAATAAATTCATCATCATCGCAAACATAGTACTTTCATCATACAAGACTAAGGAAAATTAGTTCATGCTTGAGAGAAAATAACACACAATTGAAAAAATCCTACAAGACATGATTAAAATCAAAATCTGCAGGAATTCTTCGCCGGATTTCTTCTTCTTTCTCCTCTAGCCGTTTCCTCCTCCAAATTGATGATGAATCTGAATTATTCTCCTCAAAAATTCGTCCAAAAGCTCCCTTCATGATGGCCGAAATCCCCTATTTATAGCCTTCTATTTGATTCAAAAACAAGATATCCAAAAGATCTTCTTCCTTTAATTTAAATTTTCCTTTCTAATGAAAAATATTTTGGAATAAAATATGATTGTTTTCCTTATAGCAATCCACCATTTTTAAGATGATAGATTGCACTTTTTTTCATGCCAAAACGAAACAAGGCTCCACAAATTCAAATTTGTAAATGTCGCCAAATTCTGAATTTAAATTTTGAATTTTCGCTTTCCTGCATATTGCAAAAACTCTGCAACAACTTTTCAGGATGTAACATTATTTTGTCTCTGCTTCGAATTCTCTAGCGCTTCTACAATAAAAACATAAGAAAAATGATAATATTAATCACTTTAGACCAAATATAAATTTAATCTCATTTTATTTGATTTAAAACCATTTTTCATAATTAAAGCGAGCATAGAGTTCATGAAAATGGACTAAAATAACTTCTTTTTAAGAAGTTATCGCTAGTACATCATGACAATGTGATAGACTTTGAGTCTAAACAGTTGAAACCTTGTGAGAGGAATTACCCCGTTCATTACTTGGAGCTGGCGGCGGTAATCTCTACGTTAAAGTTGTGGCAGCACTACGTGTACAGTGCGAAGGTGGAGATCTTCACACACCACGAAATCTTAAAGTATCTTTTGGATCAAAAAGACATGAAGATGCGACAACGCAAGTTGGTCGAGTTCCTTGGGGACTACGACGTGACGATTCAGTACATGTCAGGCAAGGCCAACGTGGTGGCCGATGCCTTTAGCAGGAAATATTCTAGGCAGAGGAACTAGATTGAAGCTCATGATAAGCGATTGGTGCGGGACTTTGAGTCCCTTGATATTGTTTATGTACCGAGAGTGGAGTCTAGCAAGGCTCGGTTGAACTGGGTAGAGTTGCAGTGTGACTTATTTGATCGTATCCGGGAGGTGACCAGTGTGAATGCAGAGTTCCAATCATTAATGGTGGAAGCTCAGAAAGGCGAGGGTAGTACATTGTAGATGGTTGATATGATTTTAAAGAAGGATAGAAGGGTTTGTGTACCGCAGTTCGATAAGCTCCGTAAGTCCGTAAGCAGTTAATGTTTGAGTCCCACTTCACGAAGTACTCCATTCATCCGGGCAGTACGAAAATGTACTTGGATATAAAGAAATATTTTTGGTGGTCTGGGATGAAGCGGGATGTAGCTTTGTATGCGAGCTGGTTTCTGACTTGTGCCTTAGTGAAGGCTGAGTGTCAGAGGCCGGACGGTTTCCCCCTTCATATCCCCAGGTGAAAATTTGACGACATCTCTGTGGACTTTGTGCATGATTTACCTCGATCGCAGTAGGGTAACGATGCGATTTGGGTGGTTGTAGATCGTCTGACTAAGGTGGCTCACTTCATTCCGAATCAAAAGGAGGACAACGTGGAGAACTGGTGGAATTGTATGTTCGTAACGTTGTGTGATTGCACGAGATTCCAAAGAGCATCGTTAGTGATCGTGATGGATGGTTTACGTCCAAGGACTAAAGGCTAGTGCAGAAGAGTCTGGGCACAAAGCTCAAATTTAGTACGACATTCCATCCCCAAACCGATGGTCAAACAGAGAGGACAAATCATACATTAGAGGATATATTGATGATGTTTACCTTTGATTTTGGGAAAAAGTGGAAAGACCACTTTTTCATGATGGAATTTGCTTATAACAATAGTTTCCAGGCGAGTAACAAGATGACATCATACGAGACTTTATATGGAAAACGGTGTCGAACGCCGATGTCTTAGATAAAGGTAGGAGACACCAAACTTTTGAGAAAAGAAGTGATGACCAACGCTTGTAAGTTGGTGCGGACGATTCAGAAGCGCATAAAAGTTGCTCAGGATCGGCAGGCAAAGTATGCAAAATATGGAGTTCACGGTAAGCAACTTGGTCAATTTAAAGATTAAGTCGTTTAAAGGTGTTTCGCGGATTCGACGACTCAAGAAGTTGAGTCTGAGATATTTGGGGTCGTTAGAAGTTACAGAGCGCATCAGAGAAGCATCTTATAGGTTGGCATCGTCCTCAGAGCTGGGTGGATTACACGATGTTTTTCATATCTTAGTGTTAAGGAAAGCTTTGGTGGAGGCAGGTGTTGTGGTCGAGTCGGCGGTGGTGCTGGTGGAAGAGAACCTGAGGACGAGAGTTCGTCCGGTCTCCGTAGAGGATTTAGAAATTTGGCAGTTGCGAAATAAATAGGTTAAAATTGTGAAAGTGCATTAGGATAATTGCGGGCGAGTCGAATTCTCCTGGGAGCGCGAGCAAGCGATACAGGAAGACTTCCTGAAACTGTTTGCATCCAGTATGCTTGTTGTTTCAAGTGCATGTTAAATTTCGAGGACGAAATTCTTTTAAGAGGGTGGAGTTGTAACACCCCATTTCCCTGATTAAAGAATTTAGAGGTTCTAGAAACTACAACACGATGGTAGCTAGCTACCGCAGGCGATAGAGGGGCGGTTTGCGACGGCTGGCAGATCTGTGAGCTCCCGCAGTGCGGTAGGTAGCTACCGCCCGATGGTAGCAGGCGGAACCAGTTCCGTGAGGGGCGATTTCCGGCCATTCGATCTTCTTAAAACTTGATTGTGTGGCACAGAATTCCCCATCCGTGAGCCGTAAGTAGGGTTGAGGGATTCACTCCTCCCATTTTCTCATCTTTTGGGTTGAGAAGTTAGGGTTTGAGAGAGAGAGAGCTTGGAGGAGGAATAAGAGGTATCTTTCATCATTGACGAAGCTTCGGAACTCCGTTCGTCGATCCGAGGCTGGATTCGTGGAGAAGGCTTGAAGGCGCACACTTCCATCCGTGCAAATCAAGATCTCTATGGGTAGGAAGAGGAATCAGAAGATAACAACATTTCTCCTCCTAATTTTTAGGATGAGTGCATACATCCATTTTTAATGCCTTTATTCGAGCATTTGGACACTGAATATCTCAAATGAGAGTGGTTTGGGTGTTATGGTTCAAGAGGAACCACCGGGTCAATTGAGTCCTTCCCCGACATATTGTTGCATTAAAGATCTTCTTTGTTAGCAGATTAAGCAGTGTGAGTGAAGCTGTAATCGTGACCGGTGGTCTGATTCAGTAATGTTGCTTGACGTGCACTATAGGAATTTTTGCTAGAAATCTGATTGTGGCGAAGATGCCGTTTGTGATGCCCTCTTTTTCGTGTGAGAACGAATGATGATTTAGGGTGAGAAATGATGTGATTGTTGAATGTTATGCGAAGGCGTGACTTTGTCTCTATGGTCGGCAGGCTAGCCCGTCATATTGCAAGTCACGTGTGGAGAGTGTCCCAATAAGACAAGTCCCCTTCTGTGGAAACTGACGAGAACGCCAAGCTTTTGGACAAGCCCGGGCGACGAAGCCCACGAGCGGGCAGGGTCAAGCAAGGGTTCTTAGCATCGTTTGGTTTGTTGTGATGGAACTGACGTGAGTGTCAGAGCTTGCAGGCAAGCTCGGGTATTGAGACCCATGAGCGAGTGGAGCCTATGTAAGAGTTCCATTTTGCGGCTTGAAAGTCATTGGTAAAAATTGGAAGTACCCATGTGATTGTTGTGATATGATGATGTGTTAGAATCATACGCGCTTTAGTGTGCCTTGGGTGAAACTCAAGATTGCATACATACTGCATTGTATGTCTTTTTTATTTCAATGTTAAATATAGAAACGTATTTGATGTTTGAGACACTAAAACCTATTGTTTTATATGTTTATTCATGTTTATTTACCTATGTGTACGAAGTGCTGACCTACTGGGTGATGGAGTGCCCCGAGATCCGCTAGGGACAGCCGAGAGGAGGGGTGTCAGTTATACAGTTGAGGTCAGCCTTTGCTGACCCACGTTACAGTAAATTTTTACAGGGCAAGGATCGCAAGGTAGAGCAAGCTCGCAGGCCAAAAAGGCCTAAGCCTCATGGAATGTACCCCTTCTGTTATTTCCTTTGTGTGCATGTTATGTTTCATATATTATAATCTGGCTTGCATGTCGAGGTAGCCTAGAAATGCTTTGTCACATTACTTTGCTTTAAGTGTTGTTGTTGTTTTGGACACTTAAATGTTGTAAGGCCTTAAGGCCATTTTAGACTCCTATGTAGTTGTGGACAACTTCTAATCTTGTTATTGTATTTCCGCTGTTTTGCTTGCTGAGTTTTGAGAATAGTAGTACTTTCATATAACTTTATAATACTCAAGCTGTGACGTCTATATGTTGTGGGGCCCCGACCAGACCCATACTATATGGTCATTACAGGGGATGTGTTACAGCATGTGTCTTTTATTTATATGTTGGATTGTTACTGTTATATGTTTTAATTTATATGCTTGCTGGACAGTTATGTATTTGTTGGACTGATACTGTTATATGTAAATTTATATGTTTGTTGGACTGCCTTTTTCTTTCTTAACAGAGATCTTAAACTAGATGGTTGATACTTAATTGTTGCAGAAAGTTGAAGAGCAGACTGAGGTTCTGAACTAGAACAAGGCGTCATAAAATAGGAAAGATAGAGTCTCAAGTTTGCTTGTGGAGCTGTCTAACAACATCTCTGTCACAAATAGAGCTTTAATAAGCAACCATTTTAAACAGCTTCAATAGTTTTTAACAGCTTCAGTAGTTGATAATGGGTGAATCTAAATCTTTCTATCTTTACAATTCATTCAGGAATCGGTTTTATGTTAATTTATAATCATATGCAATAATCAATGACTGCAGGATGGCTGCTGATAAGTTGATCGATAATCTTTCATGGAACTCATGTTGTTGATAAGTATAGTTTTAGCTCATAATTTATATTCTTTTTGATTCTTTAAGAAAATACTTGCTGAAATGATTGAAGTTCATACATGCTTCGTGATCTGACGTTCTCTACCTTAACAATTTTTCTAGTTCAAAAGCTCATATTTTTTTATAGAGTTCATTATTTGTCTCATTTTTACATGTTTTACTTAGCAACAATGCAACACTATTTGCAATTATCCATTTCATTAATTCAGCAACTTAGAACTAGGACTTGATGTGGTCGGAAGGAAATTTATAGAAAAAAAATAGTTCAATGCTTCAATACGAGCCGAGTTTGTCGAGCTCGAGCCTATTAAAACAAGCTCATCGAACTCGAGCTCAAAAAATAAGCTCGAGCTCGAGCCAGCTCATTTTGATGAGCTCGACTCGTTTGCAAGCCTATGTAATGGTGTGCAATATCATTTCACATTTGATGATAAAATACATATTGATCATTAATGAGTAAGATAACAATGTTTAATTTATTAAAATCAAAACTTGACTGGTCCTAGTTAGATTGGATAGAGATGCTGACAGTGTTACTTCACTACTGCTACAAGTACTAAGCTCATTTGGGTATAGCTAGTTTACTTTAAATGTCACTACATATGTTTATTAATTCATAGTCTAAACTCATGAAATTCTTTGCCGGTACTAACGAAGATGGAGGAGAAAATGTAGAATTTGACATGGATGTTGATGATCTATTTTCTAAGTAGAAATTGACATGAATGTTGATGATCTACTCTCTAAGTAAAATCGTTACTTGTTGATCCATTTTATCTATTTCAGACTTTTACTTATGTATTGCATTTTATGTTTGGTGTTTGTTTTATGCAAAACTCTTATATATGCTATTTTAGTTATGTTACCTTTTATGAATAACAAGTCAAGTCTGAAATTTGATGCTATCTACTTTCCAGCACCCCAAAACATAAACGTCATATTTCACAAATATAGGAGAAAATTGTTAATATATATTTGGTAATATAACGGGCTCGGATGTTTACCGTGTTTGGTTCGGATACCGGGATATCTGATACCCGTATTAAATGTAGGGTTTGCCTATAAAACCCAAACTGGTGGCAACGGGGAGGTAGTTCCGCTTTGACCACCACCCATGATGCTTTGAGCGACCTAACAGTCGCCACCTGACATTAGGCTCGGCTTCTCTTGTGTGATCATGTGTGCAACCTTGCGTGAGAGAGTGAACCGAGCGTGTAAACATTCAAATGAAAACCAAGCAGCATTGACACGAGACATTTTAGCGTGGAAAATCCAGAAATGGTGAAAAACCACGTGGTCGGATCCGTGTCGGGCCAAAATTCATTAAATTCCTTGAGGGTACAAGAGTTTGAGTTCTCAGTAGGGTGACAAGCCACCTCTCTGTTTACAAGCTTTGAAGGTAGAGAGAAGAGGAAAACAGACTAAGTCCACGGAGTTTCCGCGAGAGCGTCCACGGGACCGTTCTCTTATGCCTTCTCATGTGCTCATTGAAACGTCCACGTGAGCGTTGAGCGGAAGTAGACTTGAGAGCAAACAGAGAGAATTTTGAGCGAATGAACGATGTAAGTCTCATGTCCTCACTGAAAAATTTCAGAGCTCTCTCTTATCTCTCTGGTTGTTTGTCGTTAAATGAATGTTTGAGGTCATTTTGTACCTTTTTTGAAGAGACGTGCTGGTAATTGCGGCCGATTGATTATGAAGTTGATGAATGGCGTTGCTTGGTTCCGATCACCCGAATCACAATACTCCCAAAAATGACAAACATGCCCCCCGGGCGGTCCAGGCAGCACAGGCAAATTACCCGACGACGGTGACGGTTGGAAGCGGCGAAGGAGGCAGAAGTGACGGGCGGTCAAGGCGCATATATCAAAATCCGAACAAAGGAATTGTGGGGCCTTGCGCAGATAGCAAATTCCGAACCAAGTCCCACCACCCTCGACTGCATTCATAATGCAAATCCCAACCAAATCTCTCAGAACCACAAAGAAATCCCAGGTAGGTTGTTGAGGCGCTGGATTTGATCCTGAGACATCCTTTATGAGATTTGGTTGGGAATTTACATTACGACTGTAGTTGAGGTTGGTTGGAATTAGTTCGGATTTTGCTATATGCGCCCGGCCCCACCATTCCTCAGTTTCTAAAAGTAGTTAAATTTATTTTCAAAAATAAATATATTTAAAATATAAATTAAATGAATTGTTTAAATAATATTTTATTAAAAACATGAAATTGGTATTTTAAAAAAGAACGTTGTTATTAGCAAACATTTTTGTTATTAATAATTTTGAAATATTTACAGGTACTGTTAAGCGACATTGTCCAAAATTATATTTCTTATAGTCTACTCTTTCGCTTCATTGTCCCCAAAATACATTTCCATAATGTCAAAACATTAAAACTATTCACCATTTCAAAAAAGTGTTGTGTATCATGCATAAAATTCATTTAAGATGTTATCAAAATGAAGAAGAGACAAAATCGAGCGACGTGGTTTGAGGTGTAGAAACAAAACCGAGCACGGGCGGCCGGCGCCGTGTGAAGTCGAAGAAGAGAGTCGTCGTCGTTAAACTATTGATCGGCGACGAAGAATGAAGGAGCGACAGTGGCGCAACGAGGCGAGGTAAACCCTAATCCTTCGGGATTGATGGGAGCGGGGGTTTTTCAAAGAGAAACGAAGTTTTCGGAAGAAGGTGAATAAGGGTTTGCTAATAGAGTAGTTTTAGGATTGGAAAAAAGACCTAAAGTTATTGAACTCGTTTTTTGTTGCTGAGATCAAAACTCAATTTGCTATTAACAACGTCCTTAAAAAACGTTCCTAGGTTGGAATTAACACAGAGTGTTTCTCGAATTCTCGGCACTATTTGTCATCCACGCTAATATATTCTTTCGGAGAAATATATAATAAATTTATATATGTAAGCGAGAGCCACATTATTACTGTTATTCAATACTTTGCAACAAAAATATCAGGTGAAGTAGAAAAATTATCGACTCAAATTGATAATAAAAGTCCTAGATGATTAATAATACTATCATGATCTCACGTGAAAAATATCATGTACTCATATTTTTCATACTAAGATGAGATGTTAATATGCATATCTTTCACTAGCGTAAAAAGAAAAATTAGCTTTCATGCAACATTCAAAATTGTGATATATATATATATATATATATCTTTATACTATAAGGAAACCCCTAATAAGGGGGTGGTGTAACTTTTAATTCCAAAAATGCCCTCATAAAATCGCATTTGGTGGGTTAATTGGGGGGTATTTTGGACTTTTGTCCGGATTAGGGCTTTAATTTAATGTTCGTGCACTGTTCGCACAACTCCAAAATCCTGATACCCCCGTTTTCTTCTTCTTCTGCGCAGGGAGAGGGCTGTTGTTCGCCGCGATTTCTTCTGTTGCGGCTCGCGTGCTGTTCGCCACGATGTCCAGGAGTTCCGTCGTTGTTTCTCCTCTCAACACCGATAGAAGCCCTGGCCAGCGGGTATCGTGATCTCTCCTCCTCCCACGACTCACAGCACCAACATCATCGCGATGGAGCTCTTCCAGATCCCCTTCTTCCTGGTTTCTCTCGCCGTTTTCTTATCCGCTCCTAATGTCGCTCCGGCAAGAGAAGGTCAGCGTGCTGTTCGCCACGATGTCCAGGAGTTCCGCTGCTGCGGCTCGCGTTGGCGCTTCTACCCGTGCACCATGCTTTTTTCATCATTTCGGCGCAACTTTTCATTTCACACTGCCCGATTACGTTGCCAGCTGCTCCTCCTACCCGCCGCTCAGCTGTCACGCGCCCTCTCGCAGCCTCTCTCTCACGCTTCCTCATCCTCTTTCCCATCTTCACCTGATACTTCGCATCTGCCGCCCCAATATCTCAAAAACCCCGACTTCCCTCCACATTCATTGGAGGTGTTCCTGCTCCAGAACTTGCCGCCGGAAGCCGAAGGCCTCTTCGATGCTGCCGAAAGCTGAACCCTTCTTCGACGCCGCTGGAACCTGAACTAAGCCCGGTTTCATCTTCTGCTCTTCTCCTAGGGCTAGGTCTCTGCCCCTATCTATGGTAAATGTTTGACTGTTTTTTCCCGTTTTGGGTTATCTCAAGCCATCGTTTCTTTTGCACCTGACATTTTCTTTTGGTCATAATAAGCTCTGTTTCACCTGATATTTTCTTTTGCTCCGTGCTTTGTTTCATCTCAACTATGCTGAACCAAAGATTCTCAGGTATGCTTCTTTGCTATGTTTCACTCTCAAGTAGATTCTTAGTTGCAGCAAAAATGTTTAATTTAATGCCCTAATAAAAAAAATTTGTTACTCTGGCTTACATGGAAATAATACTGAAGAATCTTCCATCTGCATGTCTTCTTTTTTTGCATAAATCTCTTTCTTTTTTAAAATGTATGCAGTGAAAATGATTTGTATCCATACATCATAATGCTAAGGAATTGTTGGTATGGATCTCCAATATATATTGCATGAATGGTATAAGTCATCCATTGGATCTTTTTTATTCGAGAACTTTAATTATCCATTGTAACTCACCATTTTCACAGCAGCTTAATGATTGCTGTATGAAAACCATTACATGATTTGTAATGATTCATCACTGCCTTGCTTTCCCAATGCTCTTCATTACTTTGGCATTCAAGATTCCAAAGTAACACTTAAATGTGATTACTTTCCAGGATCGGGGGAGGGGAGAAACATAACACTCAAAAAGCAATTGCTGATAAAAAACTTTGAACACGCTGGATGAGAAGATAAACTACAACGTTTTACGACAACAATTACATTAGCTTTTCCCCTTCAATATTTTAATCTACTTGCCTCATTGTTGGAGTTGTTGGTGTCATTTCGAGTACATTATTTTTATTGGTTTTCAAATTATATCTTCTTCCTTCATGTGTTTATGTTTTCATGATAAAACATGCATAATAGTTGTGTTTTTACATTTGATGGTTTTAGAATAGAAACATTGTAAGTTTGGGGGGTTGATTTAGTTGGACAAAATTGCGAATTTTGATTAGAATTAAGAACTTTATGTTGTGTCGGACGGTTCATGGATATTTAAGGCGAGTGGACATCGAGGGAGCTTGGGGGTCTGAACTTCACTGCGCGTTGCAGGCAGGAGAATGAGAGCAGCGGGAGTTCTGTCGCGTGGGACATGAGGTCCGATCTTCACTGTGCTTCATTAAGGTAGTTTTTAATGATGAAAGTGCTGCTTCATTAATAGCATGTATTGCTTCAGGATAATTACATGCAAATAAAATATTATCAGGAAACTCAGTCTATGATCAATAAGGCGATCGACATTTCCTTCCCAGTATTCCTGCTCATCCCCATTATCAAATTCTTATCACCTTCACTATTAGTTATGTTTTCAGTTGGATGGAATAATCGATTCAAAATACAAATTTGATGGTTAAAAAATTCTGAAAATTGTGTTGGATGCATTCTTATCACCTTCAGTTAGTTATGTTATATAGTAATTTATATGTTGAACTCATACTTGGATAAAAAAGTACACAGGGCTCTCACCAAATAAACTCTTTTCTTTGACTTTAATTACTCTCTTCTCTTCTTTTTAGTTCTCAATTTTTTGACAAGTTCTCATTTTTATAGCACGGTTCTATGAAATACAAAATTACCCCAAAGGTTGGTTTCACCTTTTAAGCTACAACATGAAACAAAAAGAACACCAAACATTTAAGAAGCTATATTCAACTACAAAATTGATATTCAGCTTAAAGAATGTCTCCAAGCCACCCTCATTGGTAAGCGTAAAGGATAACAACTATTTACACTCTGTAATCTTTGCAAAAGAAAATTTGAGTGCAGTATGAGAGTAACAAAAACTTAAAACGCAAATTAAGAATAATCGCCCAGAAAGAGTAAATGATAACTTAAAGAATGTCTCCAAGCCGCCCCCATCGAATGTTGTCGCACAATCGAATGTCGCCTCCCAATCGAATGTCACCGCCCCCGCTTAATGTCGCAGCCCCGCCGAATGTCGTCGTCTCCGACCAAGGTCATCTTCCAATCCAACTGTCGGCGCCCTCGGCCAATGTCGCCGCCCCCGGCCAATGTCGCCGCCCCCGGCCAATATCGTCGCCCCCGACCAATGTCGTCGCCCCCGACCAATGTCGCCGCCCTCGATCAATGTCGCTGCCCATGACCAATGTCGCCCCTACGACCAATGTCGTCGTCCATGAACAATGTCGACGCCCTCGACCAATGTCGCCTCCCTCGACCAATGTCGCCGCCCCGATCAATGTAGCCACCCCCAACCAATATCGCTTCCTCTGACCAATGTCGCCGCCCCCAACCAATGTCGCCGTCCCAGACCATTGTCACCTCCCTCAACCAATATTGCAGTCCACGACAAATGTCGCCCCACAAACAATGTCGCCCCCCACAACCAATGTCGCTCCCATGGACAATGTCGCCCTCCACGACCAATGTCGCCCCCACGGACATTGTCGCCCCCCACGACCAATGTCGCCTCACGACAAATGTCTCGCCCCGCACGGGGTCCCCCGTGCACGACTGCTTGTATATATATATATATATATATATATATATATATATATATATATAGCATTGTTCTTTTAATCAAATGACATAACATATGTTATAATATATTTGAAAAAATAAAACAAAATACAATATCCTTTATGTAATTACACAATATTTTCATATTAAAAATAATGATTTAAATTCATAAAATATTTTTTTTAGCAGGACTCTTAAACCTACTATAATAGGGTATCATTACACATGCTAACAGTCTTTTTGAGAAAAGTTGTTATTAAACATGTCAGCGATATTTTCGATGATATACCATTAAACTCATCAACTTTATTAAAGTTGATTTAACATGTATGATAATATATGCTTTAGAGTAAAATAATTAGTAATGTATTTATTTTAAGGCTCTATTTGTTTGAGCGTTTCGTTGCTCCGTTTTGAGCAAACACCGCCGGAAGGAGGGTAAGCAAATGAATCTCCGACGGCGTTTGCTCCGTTTACACCCACCCGCCTTGAGAAACGCCTCAAAAAGCTCCGTTTGGAGCAGCCACCTTCTCCCTCCGATTCGAACACTCCGTTTCCACCCGCCGGATCGACCCGCCACCGCTAAACCAAATGAAGCCTAAGTTGTATTAATTAATTGATAGAGTCGAAGATCTGTAAATGTTGGGGTCAAGGTACTATTGCGATTGATCGTCTGGGCGGAGCCCCGTGTTTGTCACCAGTTATATTAAAAGAAAAAACATCCTTTGGTTAACATTAACTTTTCAATTTTACCCTTTATTAAAAATCTACGTGCTTTCTCTCTCTTTTATTTTTAAAAATATGCGCTCACATAAACAAATTCCTTTACCTACAACGAAAAACATGCTCTTCTTGCCTCTCGCAAACGAGAATTTTTTTGGTACATTTAACTCACGTGCGAGAGAAAATACATCCGCACACTCATTATTTCAACGATGTATTATTATTTTTTAAATACGGCTGTATTAGAAAATACGATCATAATATGTCGTACCTAACAACGAAGAATCTCAGTCATTGATATCACTGTTGAAAACCGGAAACCGGCCTCTTGTGGAGTTCGACCCTTGGGGAAGGGGTGGTCTCGCGCCTACTTCGCACCTGCAAGAAAAACAACGAGAGAGACAAGGAAAGACAGACCCAAGGGCTCGGCAGGGAGGTCCCACCACAAACCCGGAAGATCTCTGAGCGCTTCCCCTCCTTAGCCAAGAGCCGAGCTAAGGTACTCTCAGAGAACACTTGAAAATGAGAGCAAGGAGGCACTGAAAGCGTGTCCTCTGAGGTACCCCTTGGGTCTTATTTATAGATTTTCAGGATCTGAACTGCCAATAACCAAAAGGACTGACCTGGAAGTACCAAAAGGCCCCTGGATGGTCTGCCAACAGCCAAACTCCGCTGTTCTGAACAGTTATGCGCAGTCCAACCTGGTCTGCCAACAGCGAGGCTCCGCTGTTCTGAGTAGCTATTCGCACCCCCGGGCGGTCAGCTCACCTTCAGTTCTCCCGCAGGAGGCGGGCGCGACCCGGCTCTGGGGCTCGCCTACCATCACTGGGCGAGTGCGAGCCGATATGGGCGAGCCGCCTGCCTTCTGCCGGGCGGATCGGCGGTCAGGTCGCGCTCGGGGTCCGGCTCGCTAGGGCGGGTCGCCAAACGCGGGTCCGGCTCGCTTGCTGCGGGTCGCCAGCTCGGGTCCGGCTCGCTTGCTGCGGGTCGCCAGCTCGGGTCCGGCTCGCTTGCTGCGGGTCGCCAGCTCGCTCGCCTGAGATGGGCAGGAGCGGGCCAGCCCTTTAGTCGTTCAGCCCGTCCTGCCGCTTGGGTGCGAGTCGCGGGGCAGGCCTGTTCGACCTCCCTGGTGGGACCCGCTCGCCGGACACAGGGTTGTACACAATCCCCGCTCTTTTTGAGCTTGAACCAAGCTCGGAAAGAACCATCCAACCCGCGTGTTCGGCGAGCCCCTGTGCTGAGCTGGCAGGGAATCTTCTGGTGGGGGCCCACTGTTCTGCTATAAATACATACCGCTGACCCCTGTAGGAGGCTCCCCGAATCCCTTTATTTTCTCTGAGCAGACTTTTGTTCCTCGATGCCGGTGAGCGAAGAAGTGCGAGCTCGCCTGGCGGCAGCGGTCCTGCAGACTCAGGAGGAGGCCCTCGAGGCCGCCCCATGGCTAGTTCGCGGATCCTCCGGCCCCCTCTTCAGGCCGGCGAAGGGAAAGATCGTTAAGCGTTCTCTGGCGGGCGACTGCCCGGCCTCCAGCTCGGCGGCGGGTGCTGAGGTCGTCCCCGGGGTGCGTGGCCTTCCGTTGATTATCGCTATTCGTCTAACTCCCTGTTTTGCAGGTAATTCCCTGTGAGGAGGTGGAGAACCGGGGAGAGGATCGTCCCCCGCCTCCATCGCCTGAGAAGATCGCGAGTTCCCCAGGTCCGGATCGCCCACCTCCGGAAACTCCCCGTCCGGCGGTCTCCCATGGGCTGGGGAAATCTCTTGAGACCCTCGAGGGAGAGAACTTTCGGGATCGGCCGGGCTCTTCCCGCCCATCTGTCGGTGCGGGCGATGTGCCCACCCCTGGTGAGCTGGTTTTCATCGTTGATTTTGCCTCTTGCTCGCTCATTCTGACCCCTCCCTGCTCGCAGGCTTTCGCAGGGCCTCGCCTGAGACCGAGATGAGCGAAGGGTACTCGCCTCCGCCTGACGTGGACAGTGTATCTGACTATCTGGGCGACCCGAACGATGCGGCGGGGATGAAGAGGCAGGTGACGCGGCTATTCCAGAAACACACACTGCTGCTGCAGGAGGCCATAAGGAGGATCGAAGGCGACAAGGCCGAGACCGATGCCCGGCTCGCGGCCTTGGAGGGCCCTCGGCGTGAAGCGGAAGACGACGACGTCACCTCGCCGGGCGTGCATATAACGCGAGCCGAGGGCATCTTAAGAGCGCCGTGGAGCAGGTCGGCCTGGCTCAGCGGGAGCTGGTGGCGGTTCGCGATTACCACGATCCCCGCGTGCCGCCTCGGGCGGGAACGAAGAGGCGGCATAGGTGGAAGTGGGTCGAGTACTGACCCAGTTGTTTGCCCCTCGCTCGCGTGATACCGCGGGGTTACCGTCATCTCGCATTTATCTTGTATTTGTATTTGTAATTGCTTGCGACTCTTTTAGCCCGCCTATGGGCCTAACTATTTTGTTGCTGAGATGTATTGAAATTATCGCGCTGCTTTTCTTTTGATTTCTGTGTGCGGGTTAAAGGGAAGGGTCCATTCTTCCTTTCGCGCTGATCGGGGCGAGGGCGAGCCGAGGAGCCCGCTAGGCGGGAATCCCCCGTCTCGCGCGGCACGGCGTGCGGGTGCGGGTTGGGGTTGGTTCGCCCGCGCCGGTCTCCCGTGGTTGCAGCCGGGCGAGAACCGTGCCGGCTCGACCTTTGAGGTGTGCTCGCGCGCGGGAAGTCGAACCGTCGGATTAATTTTTTCGCTATCCGCACCCCATTTTTGGCGGGAAGTTTCCCGCCCCTTCTCTTTTCCTATAAATAGGTCCTGCCGGCCCTTATTCCTCCACCGAATCCAAAACGTCTTCTCGCTTCCCCTTTTCTCGCGAAGTGCGATTCTAGCTCGCCTCCCGGCTTTTTCTCTCGCGTTCGGCGGCGAATCAACGGGGATGGGCGGAGGCGGCGGCGACGCGGACGGCCGAAGCAAATGCGCTTGGACCTTCTCCGAGCATGATTTCCCTCGCGCCGTCATCACAGAGCGCGAATACTTGGAGGCTCTAGGCGACCACATCCCAGCCGGGTTCTCTGCAAGGCGACCCGAAGAGGGGGAGAAGATCAACGACCTGTTTAGGGATGAGCTCGCCATCCCGCTCGCTCACTTCGAGGTAGGCCTGCGACTCCCCTTATGGCCCGAGGTGCGCCAGGTGCTCAAATATTTCAGGGTCGTCCTGGGCCAGATGACCCCGAACTCCATCGCCGTCATGATGGGGTTCGCCTGCTTCCTGCGAGAGGAGCGGGTGGAGTTCAGCCTCGCAGTATTCCGGAAGCTGTTCTCCTTCAGGGCGAACCGAGACGGGACGGCCTACTTCTCCAGCGCCCACCTCAAGGTGCGGGAGACGGTTAACAAGAGTCACAACTGGCTGAAGAAGTTCCTGTTCGTCAAAGGGGACCTTGGCAACGTGCCCTTCTCGCCGGTACAGCTCAGCGAGGCGAGCTATCGGCCGCCCAACCTAGGCGGCCATGAGGCCGACCTGTTCGCGTTCTTTGTCGGGAAGAACTTTGAAGTCGCGTTCCTGCGCCGCCACCTTGACGATCTCGCGGCTGTCCCGCCGGGGGGAGGTTTGCCACTCGTCTCTGTTAGGCCTTACTTTCCCACTCTTCTTTCATCTCACCTTCCCTTCTTCGCAGGCGAACGCGACATTCCCCTTCATCCTCCTTACGAAAGCGCCCGGATCCCCCCCGGGGTTCTCGCCCGCGCCCAGGCCGCGGATGCCGCCCAGCGCGACATCTCATCGATCCCGGCCAAGAAGCGACCGGGCGGCGGACAGTCAGCGCCTCCGCCGAAGTCGGCGAAGACCGCGGATCAGCAACCCTCCGCGAGCCAAAGAAAAGGCAAAGCCCCCGCGGTTTTGCCGACTGAGGCCCCCTTGCCCCCGCTGGTTGCTTCGACCAGCGACTCCCCGGTCGGGGCGGCGGGCACCTCCGCGCCGCCGGGAGAGTCTGAAGCCGCTGCGCGGGCCGGTGCCGAGAGGGCATCGGAACTTTGGTTACGGCGAGAAGTATTTGGACGAGCTCGGTGTCCCGCTCCTGTCGTGGGACAAGGAGTCGAATCGCGCAACGATCTCGACCCTGCTGCCGAGCTGGATGGAGCAGGATACAATCGGCGGGGAGGCGTACAGCTTCTCCTTTGGGCTGTACTCGCGCGAAGACGCCGCCATATACGACAAGGAGGAGACGCGGGTGCTGATCCATGAGAGCGCGCGGGCCCAGCTGCGCGGCCTGGAGCTGGCTCATATGGTGGGGCGGCGCTGTACCCAGGTGGAGCGGAACGCCGCGTCCATCCAAAAGATGGCGGAGGAGAAGGAAGAGGCCCGGAAGCTCGCTCGGGAGGACGCGGATCTTCAGAGAGGGCGAGCCGCCGCCGCCGAGGAGACCCTCGCGCAATATCTGGGCGGGGTGGTACGCTCTCAACCAGAGCTAATCTCTTCTTCTTGCGAACGCAGCTTATGATAATTCCTATTCCGTTTTTCAGGATGCGGCGACGGCGAGCCGGATGGGCGCCGAGATTGCCACCCTTCGCCAGGAGAAGGCGGCGCTGGAGGCCCGGGTACGCGAGCTGGAGGCCGCTGCCGCCCGCTGTCCCTCCACCAGACAGCGGGGTCTGCCCGCGCGAGCACCTGTCCGACTATGACCTAGAGGTGCTAATGCAGAAGAACCGCGGCCAGCGCAGCGAGATACATGATGCAGACGCTGAGGCGCGCGGATCTACTTACGAGCGAGGCAGCGGGACTCTCGGCAAAAGACGTGGTGCCGGCGCTGTTCCTCCCCGTGCGGAGCCCGGCGACAGAAGCTTCCAGCCGCTTTAGGGTTTCTAGGTCTCGCGTTTTTTGTAATTTGCCTTGTAGATGAACAGTGTAAAAATCTGGTCTGAGTTGTATGCGCGAGTTGCGCTTATACTTTATATTTCTGTCTATTGTTCTTTTTACACACTGTTCTTTTTACATTTCTCGCCTGTCTCGTTTTTCTAATGATGTCATTGCCGGACGGCGCGACCCGTCCCAGCGGCCCGGCTCTGACGAGGCGAGCTGGCTCGTCCGCCGAGCGAGACGAGCTGGTTCGTCCGCCGAGCGAGGCGAGCTGGCTCGTCCGCCGAGCGAGGCGAGCTGGCTCGTCCGCCGAGCGAGGCGAGCTGGCTCGTCCGCCGAGCGAGGCGAGCTGGCTCGTCTGCCGAGCGAGGCGAGCTGGCTTGCCCCTCGGCCGCATGCTTAGCTCTCTGTGGACTCTCGCCCAGGCCTTTGTGTTTACTCGACCCCTTTCCCGGGGCTTGAGGGTGGGGCTATGCTAGACACTTTCCTTCTTTTCTGGCTAACTCTTGCGATTCCGTCCTGCTGCGCACGCTTTTCGGGTAGTTTCCGGCCTTGCCGGCTAGGTGGGAGTCTGACAATGCAATTTGCTCTAGGTCGCAGGCCATTGCTTTCTGGATCATTCCATCGAGTGACTTCCGGCCCTGCCAGCTAGGCGGGAGCCTGACAGCGGGATCTTCTCGAGGCTAGGGATGACTCCGAGTGACTTCCGGCCCTGCCAGCTAGGTGGGAGCCTGGCAGCGGGATCTTCTCGGGGTCCAGATTCATTCCATCGAGTGACTTCCGGCCCTGCCAGCTAGGGTGGGAGCCTGGCAGCGGGATCTTCTCGAGGCTAGGGATGACACCGAGTGACTTCCGGCCCTGCCAGCTAGGTGGGAGCCTGGCAGCGGGATCTTCTCGGGGTCCAGATTCATTCCATCGAGTGACTTCCGGCCCTGCCAGCTAGGTGGGAGCCTGGCAGCGGGATCTTCTCGAGGCTAGGGATGACACCGAGTGACTTCGGCCCTGCCAGCTAGGTGGGAGCCTGACAGCGGGATCTTCTCGGGGTCCAGATTCATTCCATCGAGTGACTTCCGGCCCTGCCAGCTAGGTGGGAGCCTGGCAGCGGGATCTTCTCGAGGCTAGGGATGACACCGAGTGACTTCCGGCCCTGCCAGCTAGGTGGGAGCCTGGCAGCGGGATCTTCTCGGGGTCCAGATTCATTCCATCGAGTGACTTCCGGCCCTGCCAGCTAGGTGGGAGCCTGGCAGCGGGATCTTCTCGAGGCTAGGGATGACACCGAGTGACTTCCGGCCCTGCCAGCTAGGTGGGAGCCTGGCAGCGGGATCTTCTCGGGGTCCAGATTCATTCCATCGAGTGACTTCCGGCCCTGCCAGCTAGGTGGGAGCCTGGCAGCGGGATCTTCTCGAGGCTAGGGATGACACCGAGTGACTTCCGGCCCTGCCAGCTAGGTGGGAGCCTGGCAGCGGGATCTTCTCGGGGTCCAGATTCATTCCATCGAGTGACTTCCGGCCCTGCCAGCTAGGTGGGAGCCTGGCAGCGGGATCTTCTCGAGGCTAGGGATGACACCGAGTGACTTCCGCCCTGCCAGCTAGGTGGGAGCCTGGCAGCGGGATCTTCTCGGGGTCCAGATTCATTCCATCGAGTGACTTCCGGCCCTGCCAGCTAGGTGGGAGCCTGGCAGCGGGATCTTCTCGAGGCTAGGGATGACACCGAGTGACTTCCGCCCTGCCAGCTAGGTGGGAGCCTGGCAGCGGGATCTTCTCGGGGTCCAAGTTCATTCCAACTCTCTGAGCAAGCTTAGATATGACATTCCTGGGGGGAGGAGAAGAAAAGCTTCATTATGAAAAATCGGGTTGTTTACAGAAAATTAGGGAAAAAATCTCTTCAAGTCGTCTCCACTCCAGGTGAGACTCAGGGCCTCGCCTTCCACATTTTGGAGCCGATAGCCCCCGTCCTCAAAGCTTCCTTCACAATGAACGCCCCTCCCAACTGGGGTTGAGTTTCCCTACGGACGCTGACCTCCCTGCCGCGTTCACCTTCTTCAGTACTAGGTCCCCTTCCGTGAACTGCTTGACCCTGACATGCTTGTCAAAGTATTTCGCCATCCTCCTTTTGACCTCCTCCTGTCGGACGGCCGAAAGATCCCTCAACTCTTCTACCATGTCGAGGGAAAGTCTCAGCTCTTCCCCATTCTCGGCTTGCCATTCCTCTCGGTCTTCTTGGCCGTTCCGACCCGCGGCGTTTGAACTTCAAATTCTATGGGGAGCACCGCCTCGCACCCATGGGAGAGCTTGAAGGGGGTCTCCCCGTGGCCGTGTTGGGAGTGGTTCTAAGGGCCCAAAGGACGGCGGGGAGCTGCTCCACCCAACTCCCCCTCAAGTTTTCCACCTTCTTTTTGAGGAGATTGACGATGATTTTGTTCGCCGCCTCCACCTGCCCGTTGCTTCTGGGGTGATGGACCGAGGCGAACCTGAGGTCAATCCCGAGTTGCTCGCAGAAACTGGTGAACTCGGCACTGGCGAATTGAGGTCCGTTGTCTGTGACGATGGCTTGGGGCAGCCCATGGCGGCAGATGATCTCCCCCAAACGAAGTTCCTGATTACCTGGGAAGTCACCTTGGCCAACGCCTTCACCTCTATCACTTGGAGAAGTAGTCGATCATCACTAGGAGGAACCTTCTCTGGCCGCTAGCCTGGGGGAACGGTCCGACCAGATCCATTCCCCAGATTGCAAAGGGCCAGGGGCCGTGATGCTCTTGAGTCGTTGGGCCGGCTGTAGCTGGAGGGGGGCAAATAGCTGGCACTTATGACATCTTCTTGCGAACTCCGCGGCGTCCCGGCCCAGGGTGGGCCAGAAATACCCTGCCGGACTATCCTCCCCTCCAAGGTCGACTCCCGGAATGACTCCCGCACTCCCCTGAGTGGACTTCTTCCAAGATCCTCTGCGCCTCGCCCTCGGATACGCAGCGAGCCAGCATCCCGGGAAAGGGTCTTTCTGTATAGTTGCCCGTCTTTGAGGAGGTAGTAGGCGGACTTGTGCCTCAGCTTCTTCTTGTCTACTCCTTCCGGATACTCTCCCGTGGAGAGGAAAAACTACTACTGGGTCCATCCACGAGGGCTGCGATCGATCTCCATGAGCTCTCCTTCTTCGATGGAGGGGCGAAACAGGTCGGTGATGGTGCCTCCTGCCCGGGGGCCGTGCTTTGCTAGCTGGTCGGCATGGTCATTCTCTCCCCTGGCACGTGCTGGATGGAGAAGGTCTGGAAGGTCCGATGACTCCTTCACTTTGGCTAAGTATAACTTCAGAGCAGGCTCCTTGCTTCGAACTCCCGTTGATCTGGGAAGCCACCACCATGGAGTCGGTCAGAACTTCCACATCCAGCACCCCCAATTCTCTGGCCAGGCGTAGTCCGCTATCACTGCTTCGTACTCAGCCTGGTGTTGGTAATGGGAAAATGCACCACCACCGTCTGTTCGATCCGAGTCCCTTGAGGGTTTTCCAGAACCACTCCTACTCCGAGAGAATGCCTTCCTGATGCTCCGTCCACCCTCACCTTCCAAGGAGTCGGGCGGGTGAGTTCCTCCTCCGCTACTTCCACCACGTAGTCGGCCAAGAAGTCGGCCATCGCCTGAGCTTTGATCGAGAGCCGCGGAACGAAGGAGACGTCGAACTCGCTCAGCTCCACCGACCACTTGGCCAGCCGGCCCGAATGCCTCCACCCCTCGAAGACGTTGCGGAGGGGATGGTCGGTCACCACTCGGATCGAGTGTGCCTGGAAGTATGGTCGTAGCCTCGAGCCGAGATGATCAGTGCGAACGCAAGCTTCTCCAAGATTGGATATCGGAGCTCGGCCTTCCTCAGGACTCGGCTGACATAATAAATAGGGAGCTGCCTCTTCCCCTCTTCTCGCACCAAGACGGAGCTCAAGGCCTCTGCCCCGACCCCGAGGTATAAGAACAAATCTTCACCCTCTTTCGGCCCCTGGAGCAGCGGAGCCTGTGTCAGCTGCGCCTTGAGGCCTGGAACGCCTCCTCGCATTCCTTAGTCCACTCGAACCTCTGGCCCCCCTCAGTGTTTTGAAGAAGGGGGAGCACTTCTCCCCTGCCCGAGAGGGAAGCGGCTCAGTCCTGTTAGCTTCCCGGTCAACCGTTGGACCTCCTTCGCATTCCGCGGGGACCCCAACTCCAAGATTGCCTTGACCTTGTCGGGATTCGGTTCGACCCCCGCGGGGGTGAGGAGATGCCCCAAGAACTTCCCCCGGCTAGCCCCGAAAACACACTTAAGGGGGTTCAGCCGCATCTTGTATCGGCGCAGGGTGGCGAACGTCTCCTCCAGGTCCGGAGGTGGGAGTCCACGTCTCGGCTCTTGATCATGAGGTCGTCCACGTAGACCTCCAAGTTTCTCCCCTTTGCTCCTTGAAGACCCTGTCCATCATTTTTTGATAGGTGGCACCAGCGTTCTTCAACCCGAACGGCATCATCTTGTAGCAATAGCAGCCGTCCCCTGTGATGAATGAGACATCCTTTATGTCCGGGGGGTGCATCCTGATCTGATGGTAACCTGAAAATGCATCTAAAAAACTCATTACAGAAAAACCGACGGCTGAGTCAACCAGCGCGTCGATCCGAGGCAAGGGGTAACAATCCTTAGGACAAGCTTTATTAAGAAGGGAAAAATCGATACACAGGCGCCAGCGGCCGTCTCCTTTTTGACCATCACAACGTTCTAGGACCCAACCGGGGTATTGAATTTCGGACACGAAGCCCGCTTTGAGAAGTTTTGCCACCTCCTCCCTGATGGGTTCCGCTAGCCTGTCCGCCGTGGATCTCTTCTTCTGCTGGACGGGGCGTGTTCCCGGGTCCAGATTGAGGCGGTGGCAAGCCACATCCGCGTCAACCCCCGGCATCTCGCGGCGCTCCAGGCGAAGATGTCCACGTTCTTCTGGATGCACTCCAGCATCCTGCCCTGGTCCTCCGGGGTCAGCCCCCGCTGACGCGGATCTTCTCCACCCTGCCTCCGCGGGTGAGCACCTCCAGCTCCACCACCTCCTCTGCGACCTCCAGCCTGGACCGCTCCCCCCGTCCTTCGGCATCCCCTTCCTCCTGAGCGGGGACCTCTACCCCCATCTCCTCTGTCACGGCCCTTACCTCGACCACTTCCTCCAAACTCCCTCCTTCCGCCTTCCCTGCGCAGCCCTTCACCTCCAGCTCCACCTCTTCGGCTTCCTGCTCGTTCGCCTCCATCCTCCGCCCCATCTCCTCGGCCCCTTCCTGCCAAGAGATGGTGTTCACCGCGGTGACGTAGCATTCCCGTGCCACCTTAGGGTCTCCCCTAACCCTGACCTGCGCCCCCTCAGCGTTGAACTTCAAGCACTGATGGAAAGATGAGGGGACGCAGCGGAAGGCACTGATTAGGGGCCTCCCGAAGATTGCGCTGTAGCTGCTGGGGGCGTCCACAATGACGAACTTGCATTTCGGGACTGCCCCCCCAGGGTTACGTGGAGGCCGACTCCTCCCTCTACCTCCTTCCTTTCTCCTGAGAATCCGAACAAGGGCCCGTCCGAGGCCAGCACCCTCTTAGTTTCCACCTGCATCGCGTCAAACGCCTTCTTGAAGACGACGTTCACGGAACTCCCATTGTCCACTAGGATCCGAGAGACAGTGAAGTTCTCGATGGCGGCCTTGATGACCAGCGCATCACAGAACGGATCCTCGTGGTCCGGCATGTCGCTTCTGGAGAAAGTGATCCTCTCCTCTGGCGGCGGGGTTTGGGGACGTAGAGGCGACGCTCCGCCGATACATGGTGTGGAGACTTGCCTTGCGGGAAGCCTCGACCCCCACTCCCCCGTGGATCACTCCGATCATTCCTCGGGTCTCCACATCCACCCGGTCTTCACAGCGATCCTCCTCCGTCCGAGGCAGGACCTCCTCGATCCTCACTTCTTGCCGCACTCCCTCCTGCTGCTGCTGCCGCCCCCTGTTCTCTCTCACCTCCAAGAATTCCGGGCACGTGGCCGTTGCGTGCCCCTCTTCCTGATGGAAGTCGCAGTAGGGCAGTTCCACCCTGAACTCCCTTCTCCTCCTCCTCATGACCCCTCTCCTTGCTCCCAGAGCTATGGCCATGGCCTCCTCCTGATCGGGAGCCGCGGCCTCTGACCCTGCCTCCAGCCTGGGGGGTGGAACTGGTCCTGCCTCCCCTGATAGTGACCTCTCCCGTAGTATCCCCTCTGTGGCCCCTGCCCCTGCCACTCTGGTCTCCAGCCCAGCCTACGGTCGGGCTCTTGACGCCCCCATCCTGGCTGTTGTCCTTGGGGCTGCCTCTGCTCCCTCTGCTCCCTCTGCCTGGGCTCTTCCCTCCTCTCTTCCTGTCTTCTTCCTCCCTTCGACTCCTTCTCCTCCTCAGTCGCCCACCTGGCCAACTTCCTCGCAAATTCCGGGTTCGACGCCTCCCCGTCGACCTCTCTCGCCGCCCTCTCCATCAGCTCCTCGTAGGAGAGGGGGGGAATCCTTTTCAGCTCCATGTGGAAGAAACCCTGTTGCAGGCCTAGTGTGAAGGCCATCATCAGACTGTGGCCGGCATCTCCTGGACTTGGGTAACCTCCTCCTGGAATCGATCGACGTAGCTCCCCAACGTCTCGTTCACCCCTGCTTTATGTGGAACAGGGACTCAGACTCCTTCTTCCTTTTCTTTGCGGTAGTGAACCTCAACATGAACCCTCGGCGTAGGTCCTCGAAGCAATAGATGGAACTGGCCGGCAGCTGGTGGAACCACTCCCTCGCCTTATCCCGGAGGGTGATGGCGAAGAGACGGCACTTGAATCCGTCCGACATCTGACGGATGGAGACCACGTCTTCGAACCACTGGACGTGCTGAACCGGGTCTCCCTTCCCGGTGTAGTAGGTCATCTCGGGCTCTCTGAACCCGTCTGGTACTGGAGCTGAGGAGACCAGCTCGCTGAAAGGGCTGCCTCCCCCCACCTGGCGGGCCGGCGAGTCACGCGGACCCAGCTCGCCGAATCGGCCTCGGCCTGCCGAGCCGGGAAGAGCTCGCGCCCCGAGAGCTCGCTCCCCCGACCTTCCTCAGCCACTTCCTTCCCGGCTCGCCTGCCAGGAGCGTCCTCGCCCAGAGAGGGGGCGGCCGCGATCTGGGCTGCCGGAGTCGAACACTCGGCCCGCACGCCGAGTGCAATCTTGACGAGATCCAGCACCTCGTTCCTGAAGTCTTCAAACATCCCCACTGTCGCGAGAGGTGGGTTGGCGGCGAGTTCTGCATGTCAGATCCTTGACCTCCCGTCATTGAGCTCGCCGAAGCTTTTCTGCACTGACCACTCTCCACGCTCACCGCACCAAAATGTTGAAACCGGAAACCGGCCTCTTGTGGAGTTCGACCCTTGGGGAAGGGGTGGTCTCGCGCCTACTTCGCACCTGCAAGAAAAACAACGAGAGAGACAAGGAAAGACAGACCCAAGGGCTCGGCAGGGAGGTCCCACCACAAACCCGGAAGATCTCTGAGCGCTTCCCCTCCTTAGCCAAGAGCCGAGCTAAGGTACTCTCAGAGAACACTTGAAAATGAGAGCAAGGAGGCACTGAAAGCGTGTCATCTGAGGTACCCCTTGGGTCTTATTTATAGATTTTCAGGGAATCTGAACTGCCAATAACCAAAAGGACTGACCTGGAAGTACCAAAAGGCCCTGGATGGGTCTGTCAATAGCCAAACTCCGCTGTTCTGAACAGCTATGCGCAGTCCAACCTGGTCTGCCAACAGCGAGGCTCCGCTGTTCTGAGTAGCTATTCGCACCCCCGGGCGGTCAGCTCACCTTCAGTTCTCCCGCAGGAGGCTGGGCGCGACCCGGCTCTGGGGCTCGCCTACCATCACTGGGCGAGTGCGAGCCGATATGGGCGAGCCGCCTGCCTTCTGCGGGCGGATCGGCGGTCAGGTCGCGCTCGGGGTCCGGCTCGCTAGGGCGGGTCGCCAAACGCGGGTCCGGCTCGCTTGCTGCGGGTCGCCAACTCGGGTCCGGCTCGCTTGCTGCGGGTCGCCAGCTCGGGTCCGGCTCGCTTGCTGCGGGTCGCCAGCTCGCTCGCCTGAGATGGGGCAGGAGCGGGTCAGCCCTTTAGTCGTTCAGCCCGTCCTGCCGCTTGGGTGCGAGTCGCGGGGCAGGCCTGTTCGACCTCCCTGGTGGGACCCGCTCGCCGGAACAGGGTTGTACAATCACGATGATACAGTTGGATATTTTCCGCGCACGCAGCAGAAATACGTGCGTTGTACACGCAAATTTTTTTTTTTTCCTCGCAAACCCCATGAACATTGCAAAAACGAGCAATGAGTGGAGTATAACGCACAGCGGCACAGGAGTTTACCCGCGGCGAGACCCCATAGCGCCAGAACAATAACATAGCCGGGATAAAAATAAAATATAAAATTATCAACAAGGACTCTCGAGTCTCGCCCTCGCTTCTCCTCGCTTTTCTCACTCGCAGGCTTCGCCTCCTTCCACCTTCTTCCTCCCCATCGCACTTCATTTTCAGTGCTCCCAACTCATCCATCAGATGTAGCGCTCACACTTCCATTTTACCTACTCTGGCCTCGCGCCGCCTCCACGGCTAAGGTGCGTTCCTTAGTTTTTTGTTCTCTCTCTTGAATTGGATCGTAGGGTAATGCGCGATTGATTTGCTGCTATTGTTTTTTTTTTACTTTGTTTTTCTGCCGCATGATGTTATTAGCTTGTAAAATGGTTGTTCCGATCCCTCTATGTTAGCAAAATGGTTAAATCAACTGCATTGATCGGTGTAAAATTGACCTTCATCTGGGACTAAAAATGAAGTTCCTATACCCTAACAAATAATCTTCAATGCTAATTTAAACAAGAAGTGAATTATAATCAGTGAAATAGTTGAAAGGATCGAAGCTAAGCACAGTCGTACTGAAATCTAATTAAAAACAATGAAGAAGATGAAGACATCTAATTAATACTGTCATCCAAACGCTATATTATACCCTAGGCTGCTGCACCTTATTAATTAAACTTGTTTCACATAAACTGCAACTCAAAAATATTTTATTAACTGAAATAACTAATGTTGCGGGTCGCCCGGCTTTTCTCCCGGTCCGAAGAATCGGATCGCTTTAGCTCGGAGTCGAACTGGACGTGCAAACAGTTAAAAAAACCACAACAAATGACACGAAAGCTTTTTTACGTGGAAAACCCGGAAAGAGTGAAAAACCACGTGGATGGATCTGTGTCGAGCCAAATTCCACGAGATCTCGTGTGCTTACAGTAGTTGGAGTTTGATCTCGGAGGGCGACGGACCGTTACTCCGTTACAAGCTTAGAAAATGAAATGCAACAAGAGGAAACGACTAAGTCCTCAGAGACTCGATGGAAACGCTTTGGCCTTGTGACGTTGAACTCACGGAACCTCGGTGGAAGTGTTCCGGCTGGAAAAGCTTCAAGTCCACGAATCTTCCGGAGGGAGCGCTCTCGTTGATGCGGAGCCTAGATGGGAGCTCTCTCGCGGAGGCGGTAGACGTCACTTGAGGTGTGAGGAGACCGCGACACAATGAGAGGAGCGGAGTTAATTTCTGTGCGGAGAATCAACCTAAGTCCAAGATCTCGTCGAAAAATCTCAGAGCTCTCTCTTGCCTTTGGAGTTGCTTGGCTTGAAATAAAGGCTTGATGATCTATTTATAATTTTCTGGAGGGTCACAACTGTAATTGCGCCAGGGAGTGTTTTGTGTTTACGAATGACGCCGCTTAATTTCGATCACGCGGATTACCAATTTTACCAAAATGACAGGAGTACCCCCTTCCCCTCGGGCAGTTCGGGCAGCTCGGGAAAGGTGCCCGAAGGCGGCGGCCGACGACGAAGGAGGCGGCTGGGGATGACAAGGATTGCCGACGGGGAGCGCTGGTCGAGGCCGAGCGCGGGGAGCGGCCGTGCGCAGCCCTGCTGCGCGCGGGCGCACGGACCTGCGGCAGCTCGCAGTCGCGGGCATGCCGCGCGCGCGCATGCGCGGAGGCTGTGCGCAGAGGCATGTCGTGCATGTGCGCAGGTTCGGCCTTCCTCTTGGGCGCCTTTTGGGACGTCCGGCTTTGTGTTCGGCTGCTTGGCTAGGTTCTCTTGGGCGCCTTTTGGGACGTCCGACTTTGTGTGCGGCTTGCTTGGCTAGGTTTGCTCCCCCCCCCCCCCGCCCCCGCCCCCGTATCCTTGGCTGAAAAACTTCCCGGTTTAACTTAGAAAATTCAGGGGGAACCCCATCAACTATGATTATATATTTTTGGGTAAAGTATTTGGGGCACCCTATAGTTTAGATGAAAGATATTTGGCCCGTTGTAACTTTCAAATGGACTATTGTAGTACGTATTGACGGGGGAGGGATCTATAGGCGGCAGGTAAACGGTGACCTAACCCTACATGTTATGCAAAAGTCCGACGGTTAGATCACAATTGGATAATAATTTCAACATCCCACACAAGTATTTCAAGAGAAGGGAAGGTAATTTATTTAAGCGAGGTAAGCTTAGGCTTTCCTCCGCTTGGAGGGCCAAAACAAGAGTGCGCGACAAATAAATCATGCAAATCACGATAATTATCTAACAGACAATCACAATACAATATATCCACACAACTATAACATCCAGTCCAATACAAATATGCTGAAAATAATTATCCGATACAACAAAAATTTCACCAAATAGTGGGCTGACCAAGATACTGAATAATCCGGAGCCGGAGATGCGTGTACGACGATCCGAAGTGGAACCGGTGGCGTGGAGATTGCGTCGGTGTCTGTTCTCAGCGGTGGATGGTGGAATCAAACCGAAAATAGATAGATCCGGACACGTAGGGATAGATCCGAGCGAGGGATGAATGAATCCAATGTTTGGTAGCGAATCCGAGCTACGGGATGGAGTATGGGTGGAGGGAATGACGGATCGGAGACTGAAATTCTCAGATATGGTCTAATCTAGAGTAAAGGGGCTGTGAGAAAGTGAATCCATGGGAAATAGGGGAGGGGAAATTGGAGCCGGCGGCTGGACTGCTTGCCGGGTGCAGGGAGAGTTTTTTGGAGAGGTGGCAGTGATCTGAGACAGGGCTGAGCATATTATTCGAAACTCGAAAGTCGCTCGAAAATTGTTCAAAAATTGAGTCAAATCGGAATCGGTTAAAATTGATTTGACTCAATTTAAATCGATTCAATTTGACTCGAATCTGATTTTGAGTCGATTTCGAGGCAGTCCTGAATCGCTCGAAATATGATTCGAATCAACTCGAATTAATTTTTAAAATTATGTATTTATTAATATATTTCTATTTTAAGATTAAAACTAACAAAATTTAAAGCTAAATAAAAAATGAAGGCTTTAATTTTTTCATTTTGCTAAATTTATACGTTTCCCAATTTAATTTTGAGCTAATTAGGAATAAAATTAAAAATTGTTCAATTTCGAGCCGATTTGATTCAGTTTCAAGCCGATCCGATTCGATTTCGAGCCGACTCGATTCGATTTCGAGCCGACTCGATTTGATTTCAAGCCGGCTCAGAATCGAGTCATTTCGAGTCGAGCCGACTCAACTCGAAATCAATTTTGATTTCGAGCCGAGTTCGAGTCGAAAATTTCGATTTCGAGCCGAGCCAAAAGCGCTCGAACTTGACTCGATATTAGCCCTAATCTGGGAAGGCACAAATGGAGGTGGTGGCTCCAGCAGGTGGAGGGTGGTGCGGCTGGTTGAGTGGGCTGCTTCTAGGGCCGGCGGTGCAGGGGGGAGCAGCGGGCCGACGGATTAGGGTGCTGAAGAGGGTGGTCAGCTGCAGCGAATAAACCTTAGCAATGAATAGTAAATTTCATTAATACACATTAGACATGAATATAAAAAATGGTATTCTCTGGACAACAGCTAGGCCGACTGATTTGGGGGTTGTAGGGGAGCTGCGGGAGGGTTTCAGAGGGTGAAGAAGGAGCCTAGAGTTAGGGGGTACCTCGGGGAGGGAGATACAAGACTAGGAGTTGTCACATGGGGTTCCACGGAGTCGGCACCGTGGAGGAATCGCGACGGATTAGGGAATTTTATTCTACAAATTTTGCAATGGCTCTGATCAGCCCACTAACATCCTATTTATAATAAAATAAAGTCTAGGACATCTCACTTTCGACGGCTATTATTGACCGGAGGTCGGTCCACTCAAATACAATAATAATAGACTAAAATACTAAAGTAATATATCAAATTGATTCGTAACGCGAATCTGGATGCATCTGCGGAGTCTGATCGTCGATCTTGGTACGCCATATATGGAAAGTCGCCAATTGGCCCCGAATAAGCCCAAAACTCGTTCTCCACTGCAGGTCCTCGTCTCTGCTCCGCATCACCTATAATTTTAAAAGTAGGACAATTTATTTTTGTAGAAATGGAGAAAGCCAACCTTGTATATATGTCCACTTGGTACAAATACAAAGAATGAGTACAAATATATAGATGAGAGAAAGAGGGAGAAAAGTCCTATACACAATGTGGGACTAAAGAGAGAGAAAAAAACAATAAATGCTATACAAATGGGCCTAGTTTAAGTGGGCTTTTCCAACACTCCCCCCGCAAGCTGGAGCGTATAGGTCATATGCACCCAACTTGGACAAACACTGGTAGAACAGGGTGCTAGATAAGGCCTTTGTGAGGATGTCGGCAACTTGATCAGTTCCTGGAACATGCTTCAATTCAAGTTTCTTCAATTGAACCTTCTCACGAACAAAGTGACAGTCAACCTCGATATGTTTTGTGCGCTCATGAAACACTGGATTCTTTGCGATGTGTATGACGGCTTGACTATCACAAAATAGAACAACAGAGGAGGGGAGTTTTACTCCCAGGTCAGTAAGGAGACTTTCAAGCCATGTGAGTTCTGAGACAACCGAGGCCATCGATCGGTATTCAGCTTCTGCAGAGGAACGGACTACCACAGCCTGTTTCTTACTCTTCCATGTAATAAGATGACCACCAAAATAAGTACAGAACCCACTAGTTGACCTTCGATCGTCCAGAGAACCCGCATAGTCGGCATCAGAATAGGCAACCAATGCGGGAGCAGAGTCAGAGGTTTTGTAAACCAGCCCTTGACCCGGAGCTCCCTTAAGGTATCGAAGAATCCGTTCAACCGCTTGAAGATGAGAAACCCGGGGGGCATGCATGAACCGACTGACAACCCCAACTGCAAATGATATATCCGGCCTCGTGACTGTTAGATAGATCAACTTTCCCACAATGCGTCGATAGTATTCCGGGTTCGGAAGCAGCAAATCGTCATCCGAAGCATGAGCGCATAGTTTGTGATTTGCCTCCATCGGGGTACAAGCTGGCTTGCAACCAGACTGACCAGCATCTTTGAGAAGATCGAGACAGTACTTTCGTTGGGAGAGCACCAACCCGTCCGGCCGCCGGGCAATCTCGAGACCCAGGAAGTAGCGAAGTTTCCCCAGGTCTTTAGTTTGAAAAACAGTGCTCAGATGTTGTTTGACATCTTGAATCCCCTTTGAGTCATCCCCAGTGAGAAGGATGTCATCAACATAGACCAACAGAAGGACGGTGCCAGTGGCCCGGTGTCGGGTAAAAAGGGAGAAATCTGCAGAACTCCGAGTGAATCTCATGTCTCGAACCACCTTGCTAAACTTGTCAAACCACGCCCGAGGGGACTGTTTGAGACCATAAATTGACTTTCTGAGGAGACATACCCGAGACTCCCCCGTGGTCTCAAACCCGGGCGGTTGGCGCATGTAGACGGTTTCCTGAAGGTCACCATTTAAAAAGGTGTTCTTGATGTCGAGCTGATGAAGGGGCCAGTGGCGGTGCACCGCGACGGAGAGAAGAACGCGGACAATGTTGAGCTTGACCACCGGAGAGAAGGTTTCCTCATAATCGAGGCCCTCCTGTTGTGTGAAGCCACGAGCCACAAGACGGGCCTTCAGTCGGGCAATAGTGCCATCCGGAGCATGCTTGATGACGAACACCCATTTACACCCAACAGGGTGCTGACCGGGAGGTAAGGGAACCAAGTCCCAGGTCTGGTTGGCCCAGAGGGCCGTCATTTCTTCGTCCATGGCAGCCCGCCAACCAGGATGGTGAAGCGCCTCCTGCAAAGAGTTAGGGACCAAAACATAGGAGAATGAGGTGGCAAAGTGAAGAAGAGAGGGAGAGAGGCAATGTAGAGAGACGTAGTTCGCCATTGGGTGAGCGGTAGAGACGGGAGCCGGAGCAGCAGGGAGCAGAGCACCAGAGGGCGAAGCCGACTGCAGAGGGGCTACGGGATGAGGAGAGCGACGAGAGTAGACCCGGATAACCGGGGGTGGTGGACGGACAGGAGGTAGAGAAGGCAGAGTGGATGAGGAGTGAGGAGCAGGAATGAGAGGACGAACGACGGGAGCTGGACTCAGAGCGTCATCGAGAGCAGGGAAGAAGAGAATATCTTCACGAAAAGTCACGTCAGCCGAGACAGTAACCTTGCGGGTAGCAGGCGAATAACAGACATAACCCTTCTGAGTGCGCGAGTACCCCACAAAGATATGCTTGGTGGCACGAGGGTCCAATTTGTCTGTGGAGGGAGCGAGGTGGTGAACGTAGCAGGTACACCAAAACACCCGAGGAGGAACAGGAAAAGGTGGAGTTGTGGGAAAGAGGAGGCTGAAGGGAGTAGCATACTGGAGGACGGAAGACGGGAGACGGTTGATGAGGAAGCAAGCCGTGGAGAGCGCGTAGTTCCAGTATGGTTTGAGAACCTGCATTTGAAGCATAAGGGAGCGAGCGACATCAAGAAGGTGACGATTCTTGCGCTCGGCGACCCCATTCTGTTGTGGAGTGTATGAACACGAGGTTTGGTGAAGAATGTCGAACTCAGAGCAGAGAGTGGCAAAGGTATGGCTGGTGTACTCCCGCGCATTGTCAGTACGAATAGTGCGAATAGGCGCAGAGAACTGAGTGCGAGTCTCAAGTATGAAGGCCCGGAATACGCGGGGAAGTTCAGAGCGATCCCGAAGGAGATATAACCACGTCATGCGAGAGTAATCATCAATAAAAGTAACAAAATATCGATAGCCAAAAATACTAGTAAATTTATATGGACCCCATATATCGGAGTGAACTAAAATAAAAGGAGCGGAGCTCCGAGTACAATGAGGAGGAAATGATGAACGGGGCTGTTTGCCCAAAATACAGGTGTCGCAGCGAAAAGCAGGAAGAGTAACATCAGGAAGAGCCTTCCGGAGGACTGGAAGAGGAGCATGTCCCAGACGGCGATGCCAATCCGAAGAGGAGATAGAGGCGAGGACAGTGGGAGAGTCGTCAAGAAGATAGAGCCCATTCTGCAGCCGTCCTCTACCAATGATAGTCCGCGTCTGCTGATCCTGTATGAGAAAAGAAGAAGAAGTAAATGTCACGGAATAATTAGAATCAGTAGTAAGGCGACCAACAAGAGTAAATTGAAAGGAGAGCCCGGAACATGTAGAGCCGAGCGCAGGAGGAGAGAAGAGGTGAGAGAAATATCAGCACATCCAGAGACTGGAACCGATGCCCCATTAGCGACAGTAATGTACTTCGGGTGAGGTGAAGACAAGTACTGAGGTGGCCTAACAGAGGTGATATGATGAGTGGCACCAGAATCAAGGATCCAGCGCGTGCCAGAGGATAGGCAGGCGATACCTTCATTGGAGATAGAGGCAGCAGAGGCAACCGAGGCAGGCGGACGGCTGAGCAAGCCATGAAGATGCTGGAGCTGAAGACGAACCTCGTCGAGATCAGTACGAGAGGAGGCAGAGTCGGTAGTAGCAGCAGAGGCCTGTGGACGAGGAGGTCGGCCATGTTTGCGATAGCAGGTGGCCTCAAGATGACCATCTTTACCGCAGAACAAGCATTTAAGCCTAGACCGGCCACCGCGACCCCGGCCGCGAGAGTCAGAGCGGCCACCACGGGCAGAAGGGGGAAGAGGCAATAAGGGAGCTGGTGCCTGTTGAACAAGGGCCGGAGAAGGAAGACCGGGAACATCCGGAGGCGGGGAGACTTTAAGAAGCATTGAGCACACATCGGAAAAAGATGGTGTAACGGTAGAGGAGAGGATGTGAGCCCGGACACTGTGAAGATGAGGAGGTACCCGGGCCATCATCATGGCGATACCCACAGCTTCCTTTTGGGTACGTTGAGCAGCGAGATCCAAAGTGGGAGGCTGATGGTGGATCCAAGCCTCAACCAGAGACCGGGCCTGAGCAACAAAGGACGTCAGGTCGGTTGTGCCACTGCTATCAAGGGCTTGGAGAGCAGTGATGATATCATATAGATGGTGGAGACTATCCTTGCCAGAGTAGAGGGTGTGGAGCTCGTCCCACATGCCTTTGGCCGTCTCATGATACATGGCCAGGCGATAAGATTCGCCATCAAGAGAGTTGAGAAGCCAAGTCTGCACACGCCCATCATTGCGTAACCATTCCTCAGTAGGGACACCAATAACGGTCTGAGTCAGGTGATGAAGAAATCCTTTTGACTGAAGGACACGGCGAACCGAGTGTGCCCATTCCACAAAGTTCTTCTTGCCAGTGAGCGAAATTGTAGTGATCCGAAGCTCGTCGCGGACTTCCTGGATAGAGCCCGGGCGTTCAGGAGGAGGAACAGCCGTCCTGACTGAGTCTGCAGACGTAGACATGGGGGCGACCTGGATGAGGTCGCGGCGAGCTGGAGGAGGCCGCGGCGAGCTGGAGGAGACCGCGGCGGACTGGAGGCAGCAGCTAGAGGACGCGGAAGACTGCGGACTGGATGAGGTCGCGGCGAGCTGGAGGAGGTCGCGGCGAGCTGGAGGAGACCGCGGCGGACTGGCGAGCTGGCGGGCTGGAGGAGACAGCGGCTGACTGGCGAGCTGGCGGGCTGGATCAGATCGCGGCGGGCTTGATCAGACCGCGGCTGCTTGAGCGAGCTGAGAAGAGAGGACAAGCCGGGGCTGACTGGCGAGCCGGCGGGCTGGAGGAGACCGCGGCGGACTGGCGAGCTGGCGGGCTGGATCAGAAGACCAATGGATTGGCGAGCTGGCGGACTGGCGAGCTGCGGACGCTGCGCTTACGGCGGACGAAGGAGACCAAGAAGAGGAGGCGAATACTGAGTTCGCAGCGGACAAAAGAAGACCGATGGATTGAGGTCGCCGAGGTCGCGCCGGACGGAAAGAGGCCGCAGCGGACAAGGGGAAGCAGTGGACCCCACAGGATGGCTATAAAGAGGGGGCCAGAGGAGGAAGGAAGAGGAGGGAATAGAAGTGGATCCACGGGAGGAGAGGAAGCGGACTGGACAAGGGAGGCCGCAGGAGAGAAGCGACTAGAAGGTGCGGACACACACACGCAGACCGCAGAGATCGTAGGCCGCAGGGCGGACAGAAGAGGGAGTCCGCAGGAGTCCGGAACCTGGCTCTGATACCATGTAGAAATGGAGAAAGCCAACCTTGTATATATGTCCACTTGGTACAAATACAAAGAATGAGTACAAATATATAGATGAGAGAAAGAGGGAGAAAAGTCCTATACACAATGTGGGACTAAAGAGAGGAGAGAAAAACAATAAATGCTATACAAATGGGCCTAGTTTAAGTGGGCTTTTCCAACAATTTTAAAGTAAATAAATAAATAAAAGTAAAACAATTTTTATATGATATTCCATTTTCACCCTTTATATTATGTAAATTCAAATTAGTATGCAGTATACATTTCGGTTTTTTTGGAATTGAAATTAGAATGCTGGGCATGAGTCTTGAACCATGGCCATTTGAGAGAAAAGTTGAACACCAACCATTATGCCAATTGAATTTTCTTGTAGGATTGGATGCATTGTTTTTTTATATTAAATTGTAACCTACCTTATAAGAAATCTAATTCTTGTAAAAATCAGTTGATTAAATTAGTTTTAATTTAAATCTGTTGACTTGAGCTTATATTTTTAAACGTGTGAGTTGAAAATGAAGGATTATTGTATTGGCTGCATGGGAAAGAGACATGCCCGTGAAATTCCTCCCCATATTAAATGTGGCTTTATAATTTTCAAAAACAAAATATTACAATTGAATATCATCTTCTATGGATGATTCGACCGAACTTCCGTGTTTTTATGAGAAAAAAGGTTCAAAATGAATTCATCAGAAATACATAAATCTCCAAACGTTTACTTGCCAAACTAAATATTGCAATCACAAAGTGAATATTTTTTTACAGCGACATGAGTTAATGTCTGCATCCTATGTTGCACCGACATCGACACGGGACATGCGATACGACACGACACGACACGCGACTCGTTAATTCTCAAAAAATACCACATTCCGATACGCTGTGACACTTATATTAAATATTCATTTTTTATAATTATGAAAAACTTAAAACTTTTAACAAAAAATAAAAAAATATCAATTAACAAATATTTAAATAAATTATGTCATGCTTAAATATTACTCATCAAATATTCAAATGCAAAACTTAACAAATGATCAAAAAAATGATAGAACATTAACACATTACCATTATATATCATCAGAAAAAATAATGGACTCATATGCAAACTTTTTCCGCACTTTCAATCTTCCTTTTTCTAGAGAAAATGTCTACGTCATTAGTAGATCCACTTTCACTACTTAAAATGCTAGAAAGGGGTAAAGACACTTCCAAGACAAATTGCCACCGCCTCACCATGAGTAGCTAACTTAGGGACACGCGTGTCCGATTGAGCGGGACACATGTTCGATTGAGCGGGATACACGAGTCCCGCGTGAGCCACCGTGTCGGATTTCCGACTCGAGTGTCGGAATTCTGACTCGAGTGTCGGATTTCTGACTCGAGTGTCGGATTTCCGATTCGAGTGTCGGAGAGTGTCAGAGAGTCGGACGAGTGTCAGACTCTCTGACACCGACATGCTGGGCATTTTGAAGTGTCAGTGCTTCATAGTCTGCATCCACTAACAATTCCTGCCCATTCAAGTTCCAGTCACTGTAACCTCATTTATTGATCACCTCCACCAGGATCCAGCTGCGAATTGCAATCACCGACCACAAGAAAATAATATAAATTAAAAACTCATTTAATCATCTGATTTGTTACAAAAAAACAGATTTCTTATAAAATAGGCAATTTACAACTTAATATTAGGACTGTAATGGTTCGGGTTTTAAGCAAAAATGCAAACCAAACCACCCTTATGTGGTTCTAAAAATTTGGAACCGAACCAAACCGCGCAAATCATTGAAATTTAATTGATTGGTTCAGTTCAATTTTGGCGGTTAAAAAAAAAGAATTATGAATACATAATCTTAGATTTTTTTTAACATAGCATGCTTGCATACATGATGTTTATCACTAATATAAAAATAAAAACATACAAAATTTCTCTATAATTCATTACACTTGCCATCAAAGTAGAAGATGATCCTGTTCTAGAATGCTCGGGCTCGCAAAGGTTATTACCTAAGAATAATAAAACCACATACAGATCACTAACAGAAAACCATTAATAATAAAAAATGACTTCATAAACCCTCATCCAGTAACCTTCATCTCTGTGCTTGAAAAAACGGGCAATTTTTTTAATATACAAATATTGAACTAAAATTATGTAATCCTAAACCCTCACTTAGATTGAAGTAAAAAAGACCTAAATCATAAAAACAACATCTTTCTATAACCTTCGAGGCAAGGGTTGAGGCGACATTAAGATCATGTCACTGAGCACTCACAAAAAATGCATACAAAACCATCATATTTAAAGCTGTAGAAATTTTCATAAGGTTGTATGATAAATTGCAAACAAACCTCACTCTCATGGAAAAAATGCTGATAAGGATATGAAAGAGAAAGATTAGAGAGAGAATGTAATGATAAACTTAACTGAAAAATTAGAGGACTTTTTTGCCTAGGAAAGTGTGGAGTGATAATTGAGAATTACTCGAGAGGGGGTGAATAGAGTTTTAAAATCTTTTCAGCACAACCAATCACAGTACATGCCACAAATAATAAAAACAGTAATAAAACATTATGCAACATAGTAAACTAAGTTATAAAGTAGATCAACAAGACGATACAAATGTTTTATAGAGGTTCCTCAAATTTGTTTACATTCTCTCTTCTACCACTTAATAAAATTCACTAAACATTATTGAGCCTTTTGATAAAGAGACTCTTAGAACCATTTCTGAATTCTTTTAAAGAGAGATTCCTAAGACTGTCACTGAATATTTTTAAAAATGAATTATTAAAACTCTATCACCGAATCCTTTAAAGAAAAAATCTTAAAACTATTTCATTGAATCTTTTAAAGAGGAATTCTTAAAATTCTTTCACCCAGTCCTTTAAAGAGAGATTCTTAAAACTCTTTTGAATGGATGGATGTAGCAGATGAATCGAGTCTGATCGGATGCTCTTTTTGAGAGGAAGAAGCAAGAAATCAAATGGTCTTCTCTTTCTCACCTGCGCGGATGCGCCGATTCTTGCTCAGTCTTCTGCTGCTAAATTTGCTAGAAGCATGAGATCAGAGAACTGCTAGATCTGCTATTCATGGACACCGGGACCGGGAAGATGGGAAGAACGTAGAGAGAATGAAGCCCGACGTTCACGTGAGACCGGATCTGACAGAGATGAGAAACTGAGAAAAGGAGGAATTGAGACCGAAATTGGCAAGGAAGCCCTAAATTAAGGCTTATCTTGTTTCAGCGTGTTGCTTACTTGTGTGAAGCCTTGGTTGATGAGATCTACTCTCCTGTGAGGCTGGGTACTGAAGGTGAACAAGTGATTGAGTGAAGACGTTAGACGTGACTCGCGTGATACCTGTTGAGTACTAACCGTGTGAGACTAAATTGACTAATGTTAATGTAACATAAATTAATATTTTAGTAAATTGCTGCTTAACCCCTAAATAAATCTAACATACTATGATACTAATGTTAATATAAATGCTAATACGGTTCAGTTCGACTTGGTTCGGTTTGCATTCAAAACTGTGAACGAACCATGCAGTTTTTCAAAAATTGGAACTGTGGCCGAACTGCAGTCTACTAAAATTGAACCGAATTGTGCTATTTGGTTCGGTTCGGTTAGGCGATTCAAATGGTTCCTACTTACACTACTACTTAATATAAATAACAATGTATCCACTCTTATAAGAAAATTCAATTGGTATTATGGTTAGCATTTAACTTTCCTCTCAAATGACTAGGGTTCAAGACTCATGTACATTATAATTTTAATTCCAAATAAACTAAAAAATACTTTAAACTAATTTTAATTTACATAATATAAAAGATAAAATGGAATCTCATATAAAAATATTTTAAATTTTATTTAGTTTTTTACTTTATAATAATCTGTCCTAAGTTTGAAAATATAAAGGCTACAACAGTTCATTTGAAAGTTACAAGGGATCAAGTATCTTTCTACTAATTATGAGATTGCCACAAGTATTTTACCCTATATTTTTAAAATTATTCCCATGATCAAAATGGTTAGTGAGTGAGACACATTTTTCTTTTTAAGAACAATTATCCTTGGTATGCTTAATATAGGGCTATTTGAAGCTATTTAATATAGGGCTATTAAATTATGATATTGCCACAAGTATTTTACCCTATATTTTAAAATTATTCCCATGATCAAAATGGTTAGTGAGTGAGACACATTTTTCTTTTTAAGAACAATTGTCCTCAGTATGCTTAATATAGGGCTATTTGAAGCTATATATTTTTTGAGGGTGTCTAGCACTTTAGATAATATTGGTGTTAAGACAATTAGCCTTAATGTGACTTCAATATTCAAAATATTGTTCAATAAAGTGATATTGTTTTCAATTTTTATTTTTTTTTTGGAAAATTAATGTTTGTAGTATCCTCAGGGCCGGTTACTTATATTAATAATTTGCCAAACAAGTTGTGTATGCACCATCATAATTAGTTTCCAACAAAACCTCATATCTTTGATATGTCGTGAGAATGTAAAAATACCTTGTTCATTGTATTATTACTGAATTAGAAACTCGCAAGTGTTATCTAGATTTAGTGATGGTACTTATGATGAATGGGTGCCGAAGTACATCCTCCTTGTTAACCGTTCCCAAACATCATGGGTGGCATATATGGATCTTTCTTGTCTATCCATTATTACTTTGTGTTATATGAGATGTTGACTCTACTCCATCAAAGTTTTCACCATGCTATTTTTGATCCACCTCTTCATCGTTTGTGTTATTCTGTTAATCTTGATTTTGCTTATCCACATTTTTAGTTCATTTTCTACTCTTTATTATGCGTGCTAGAGCTGAATGGGTCCATTTTTCATTTCTCTTATTGTAACGTAGGGTCACTCAACATTCTCTCAAAACTTCCAATTTCATTTTATTAATTATAATTTGAATGCAATTTTTTGTCAATTTTTTGCATTAAAGTTGGATGATGAGTTTTTGTTTCCCAATACTTTGATCCATAGAACGTACTCAATTATTTTATTGTTTCATTAAATTAACCATTAAGTAATAAGCATGATCTGGGAGCTATGTAAATGTTTTATGGTTGCAAATGAGATGTTGATGGAAGAAACATGTAAATGGTGCAAAGAAATGGAGTTTTACTTGGTTATGGAGAAATTACTAGGTTCACCTCTGTTACAGGGACTACACGGCGACGAGCCTCTTTGGAAAGTTTACACGCGTCGAGCGCGTATATCGGAGGGGACCGCCATTACCGCAGGAGATAATTAATCAATTACAGGACATTATTTGTTTCTTTATTTGTTTGCGCCAATTATGGGCGTTATTGGTTGCTTTATTTGCTTGCGTCATTTTTAGTAATTTGTATTTCCTAAATTAAATTATTTCCTTTTGTATTCGCTCTTCATCACTATAAGAGGACGTGTAAGCCTTGTATTAGAACCATCTCAGATGAATGTTATGTTTTCTCTTCTCTATCCCTAATCCCCTCTCTCTCTACCTCCCCTCTCTATCTCTCGTCTCTTATCTCTCCGCTCCCCTCTCTCTCACTCGGCTCTGCAACAAAGTGGTCCGACCTGCCCTCTCCGCCCGCCTCCGGCCGTCTGAGAACCAGCCCCCTGTGTCCCGTACCGCCATAGCCGTTCGCAGCCGCATTCCGCGGACGCCTTCCCCGCGACGCTGAGTGCTCGGCCGCCGCTGTTGCCTCCTAGTAGGCCGTTGTTTCCTGTTCGCCTCATGGCCCCCAACACTCGTTCAACTGTGGATCTTCACCAGGAGGACACCGCCGCTGAGGCCCTTCGCCGCGTCGAAGCCCAGGAAGCCCTCGTCGCCTCCATGCACGCCTTCATCCTCGCCATTCATGCCAAGTTTGATGCGCTCCAACCGCCCTCCCCTTCGTCCACCAGCGGATCCGTGGGCTCGGGCCCCGGCGGGTCCCTCCTCGGGGCGCCACCGTTTCCGCCCATCGGGGAGACCCCGGCCCCGCCGCCCCATGGCCATCCGACCCTTTCCTTGGACCTTCCTAGCTTCGTCGGCGTAGATCCGATGGGGTGGATCGCCAAAGCGGAACAGTATTTCGACCTCAATCACACTCCCGACCACGACAAGGTCTGTACCGCCGTCGTGGGAATCGACGGCTTCACCCTACATTGGGCCCGATGGCTCCGCCAGATCAATCCGTCCATCTCATGGTCGACACTCAAGCAAGAGATGATAGGCCGCTAGGACACCCGCTACTCGGGCTCCGCTATCGAACGACTGTGTGGGGTACGCCAACTCGGTACACTGGATGACTACATCGATGAGTTCGTGACCCTCGTCACCCATGTTCCAGGCTTACCACCGGATCACTATCTCGGCTTCTTCATGCAGGGCCTCTTGCCCCACATCCGCTCCTGGCTTCGCACGCATCACCCCCGGACGGTGTCCGAAGCCCTGGACATGGCCCGCCTCGTAGAGGCGGATTTGACTCCTCGACCCACACCACCTCCGGGCAGACACCCGCCGGGGGGCCGGCCTTGGCAGACCACCACCCCAGAGCCGCCAGCCCCTCGGGTTGCCCCAGCTACTCCGCCAGCTCGTCCGGCCGCCCCTCAGCGGTTCTCCAACCATGAGTTCGATGAGCTCCGTCGCAAAGGGTTGTGTTTCCGTTGCCGGCAACCCTACTCCCCGACCAACGTCTGCACGATCAAGGAGTTCCGGGCCATCATCGGCGATGCCGAACCAGAGATCACCTTGGCCGATTTCGAGGACCTAGAGATCACAGAGGAGGACGCCACTGACGGCACAGGCGTCGCGGCTTTCCATCAATTAGAGCTTCCTCGTTTTTCCGTGGGTGGCATTTTTGGGCCGCAAACAATGAAATTGGTCGGCAAACTGGGCGACCGCCACATTATTGTCATGGTGGACAGCGGGGCGAGCCATAATTTCCTCTCCGCTCATCTGGCACACCAGCTCCGACTACCGATGGAACCCGCGCCGGACTTCATGGTCAGTTTGGGCGATGACCGCCTGCGAGCGGTCCAGGGCCGCTGCCCCTCCGTTCCCCTTTCAGTGGGCTCTCACTCGGTGACAGCGGATTTCTACATCTTCGGCCTCGGCGAAATCAACGCTATCTTAGGAGTGGCGTGACTCTGCCCACTGGGAGACGTACGGGTCAACTGGAAAACTATGATGATGCGGTTTCTCCAGGACGGTCAGGAGTGCTGCCTGGTGGGGGATGCAGCCCTACTCCGTGCTCCTGTCTCCTCCCGCACGATTCAGAGGACGACGGATGTCGAGTTTTCAGCATGGCTCTGGTCTATCACGGACGTGGCCCCACCGACCCCGACACCACCTCTGGATATGCAGGACCTCCTGTCGGAGTTTGCAGACCTCTTCACGACACCATCAGGCTTACCACCAGCCCGGCCACACGACCATGCCATCCCTCTCCAACCCGGCTTGTCGGCGGTATCAGTCCGCCCTTATCGCTATGGGCACGTGCAGAAGGACGAGATCGAGAGGCTCGTCCACAACATGCTGATAGGGGGCCTCATCCGCCCCAGTGCGAGCCCCGTTTCTAGCCCGGTACTCTTGGTCAGAAAGAAGGACGGCAGCTGGCGCTTCTGTGTGGACTATCGGGAGCTCAACAAAGAAATCGTTCCAGATAAGTACCCGATACCGGTGATCCAGGAGCTTCTGGATGAGCTCCACGGCGCCACCGTTTTCACCCAGTTGGACCTCCGTGCCGGCTACCACCAGATTCACGTTCGGCCGGCCGACGTCGCCAAGACGACCTTCCGGATCCATGACGGTCACTACGAGTTCCTGGTTATGCCTTTCGGCCTGACCAACGCACCAACAACCTTCCAGGCCACGATGAACGACATATTCCGACCGGTACTTCTCCACCATGTACTTGTTTTTTTCGATGACATCTTGGTCTACAGTTCTTCGTGGCAGGAGCACCTACAGCACGTCCGACAAACATTGGCCACTCTCCAGCACCACACCTCAAACTCCACCCGACGAAGTGCTCTTTCGGGGTTCCAGAGGTGTGTTACTTGGGGCATACCATCTCCGCGGCAGGAGTTGCGATGGATAGTGACAAGATTGAGGCGGTCATCTGGTGGCCAACCCCGTCGTCTCTCCGTGATGTGCGAGGATTCCTGGCCTGACGGGGTACTATCGGCGGTTCATTCAGGGATACGACACGATAGCCTGACACCTCCCCCAACTTCTAAAGAAAGCGGCCGAAGGCCCCTTAGAATGGCCGGCAGCAGCCGCTGCCACTTTCACCGCTCTCCAACAGGCCTTGGTTCGGGCCCCAGTGCTAGCTATGCCGGAATTTTCCTAACCCTTCCTCGTGGAGTGCGACGTGTCGGGCGTTGGCGTGGGGGATGTTCTCATGCAAGACGGCCGCCCGGTGGCCTATTTTAGCCGCACATTCTCGGACACCATTCGCAGCCGATCAGCATACGAGAACGAGCTCATGGGTCTCGTCCTCGCGGTACAACATTGGCGGCCCTACCTACTAGGCCGACGATCCGTGGTTCGCACCGACCACCATAGCCTTCGCTACCTCCTCCAGCAGAAGATTGTCACGCCCGCTCAGCAGGTGTGGGTGGCCAAGCTACTGGGCTATGACTTCAGCATCGAGTTTCGGCCAGGGAAGGCCAACCGCGCAGCCGACGCTCTCTCACGCAACCCCATGCTTGCAGCCATCTCCAGACCGGTGTGGGAGGACGCGGACACCCTTCAAAAGGAAGTGGAGGCAAACCAGGCACATAACAAGATTCGGACGGACCTCATCATAGATGATACCGCCCACCCACCGTTCTCCTTGGTAGATCGCCGCCTACTCTTCAAAGGCCGCCTCGTGCTCGCCCCCTCCTCCCCGAGCATTCCTCGATTACTGGCTGAGTTCCATGCATCCCCGACAGGAGGACATGTCGGGGCGTACCGGACGTATCGACGGCTGGCGGCCTCACTTTATTGGCCTCACATGTTCCGACAGGTCAAAGCCTTCGTGGCCGCCTGCCTCATCTGCCAGAAGGCCAAGTACGAAGCCGTTTTTCCGGGGGGTCTACTCCAGTCGCTGCCTATTCCTGACCGCATTTGGGACGACGTCGCCATGGACTTCATCACTCGGCTGCCCCGCTCTCAGGGATTCGACTGCATCTTAGTCGTAGTAGACCGGCTCTCAAAGTATGTGCACTTCATTCCCCTCCGTCATCCTTACACGGAAGCCACAGTCGCCGACAACTTCATTCAGGGTGTCGTACGCCTTCACGGGTTTCCCCGATCGATCGTCAGCGACCGAGACCCGCTATTCTTGAGCGCCTTCTGAACTACACTATTTCGCCTGCAGGGCACCCGTCTCCGCATGAGCACGACATACCATCCCAGACCGACGGTCAGTCAGAGGTGCTCAATCGGTGCTTGGAGACATATCTCCGCTGCTTCGTGGGAGAGCAGCCGCGTAGCTGGGCCAAGTGGCTCGGGTGGGCCGAGGACTCATACAACACCGCCCACCACCAGGCGGCCAGCATCACCCCGTTTGAGGCCGTTTACGGTCGTTCCCCTCCGTCCATCGTTCGCCACCTTCCAGGGGAGTGCCAAGTGGAGAACCTGGCATCAGCTCTGCGCGACCGGGATACTATTTTGGATCACTTGAAGCACCACCTCCGACGGGCCCAGCAGAAGATGGTCTTTTTCGCCGACAGGAAACGACGGGATCTCTCTTTTGAAGTAGGGGACAAGGTCTTCATCAAACTCCACCCATACCGCCAGCTTTCGGTGGCCCGACGACCATGCCCAAAATTGGCCGCCCGCTTCTTCTGGCCATTCGAGGTCCTTGCACGCATCGGAGCAGTAGCCTACCGCATTCACCTTCCGGACGGGAGCCGCATCCACCCGGTCTTCCATGTTTCGCAGCTGTGGCGCGCGGTGGGCGAGCACGCCACCGTGGATCGCCTTCCGACCGACCTCGACCTTTCCGGAGACGCACCTTACTACCCTGCCTCGATCCTCAATCGACGATGTCGCACCCCAAGGGACCCTACGACCGACGAAGTTCTGGTGGCTTGGACTGGGCACCCTGACTCAGACGCAACGTGGCTCCCCAGGGATGATTTCCGCCGTCAGTTCCCCGACTACTGCCTTGAGGACAAGACACATTTTCCAGACGGCGACATTGTTACAGAGCTACACGACGACGAGCCTCTTTGGAAAGTTTACAGGCGTCAAGCGCGTATTTCGGAGGGGACCGCCATTACCGCAGGAGATAATTAATCAATTACAGGACGTTATTTATTTCTTTATTTGTTTGCGCCAATTATGGGCGTTATTGGTTGTTTTATTTGCTTGCGTCATTTTTAGTAATTTGTATTTCCTAAATTAAGTTATTTCTTTTTGTATTCGCTCCTCATCACTATAAGATGACATGTAAGCCTTGTATTAGAACCATCTCGGATGAATGTTATGTTTTCTCTTCTCTATCCCTAATCCCCTCTCTCTCTCTACCTCCCCTCACTATCTCTTGTCTCTTATCTCTCTGCTCCCCTCCCTCTCACTCAGCTATGCAACAACCTCAATATCATGCTGTTCCTATGTCGAGCTGCCTAAATCCACCATATTTTTGAAATATCAATGATTTTCCTCTCTGATGTACTGCGAAGAAATACAAGTACCTTATTTGTACCTTGTTTCAGTTTATGAAGATTCTAGAATGACAATCTGTAATAGTTTTTGGTGGCTTCACACAGGAATGCTATTACACCAAAGTGATACATTCATATTGATTCTGAAGTTACTTCAATATGCATCCCACCATTGCCGTCGTATCAAATATGTTTAGAAAGGTCAGGGTTCCAGATGTTTGTCAGCGACACAAAAAGTAGATTTTTTTGGTATTTTTGAGAGCTCTATGCCTCTTGTTTTTTCATCGCACTCACAACATTGTATGCTATCCATGAGCTCAGTATAGTAATCTACCTTAACGTTTACTGGTGGGTTGATAAAACAAGTGTGTTTGACTGGAAAAAACTAGCACCTTTGATAGGGAAGTTGATACAATATAAGAACAGTATTCTATTGGCTCATTTTGTTATGTGTCAGTAAGTCTTTTTCGAATCACCAGATTATCATCTCAGTCAGTCTTTTTCGAATCACCAGATTATCATCTCAGTCAGTCATTTTGGATTCACAGGTAATTGTACCTTTATCATATATAGGTGAGGTTTTTCCATTGCTTAATAAATCTTCTCTGTATGTCTCTCTTTTAACATGATATCAAAGCTTTATGTTTTTATACATGATTTCACTTAATCTACCTTTCTTTCGCTGGGCTCGAGGTTCATGGGTTCATCTACCTTGTTACATGCTCTTTACCGACAATTGCTTTAACTACTACTGGGAATGGGCTGGATACTTATTGTGAGTTGGGACATAATCCAAATTTGCAACGAATAGTTCCTTTTTTGTCCAATCTTAAAATTCTTGAATGTGAATCTTGTCAGTTTGGAAAACATCATCGTATGAATTTTCTAATATTCATAAGCGCGCATTCACACGTTTTGATTTAATCCCTTCTGATGTATGGGGACCCAGTCAGGTCGTGTCAAAAATTGGTCTTCAGTATTTTGTCACTTTTATATATAACTATTCAGGTATAGAGTTTCCAACACTACTCAATCTGATGCCTCTTACGCAAGTCCAATTTCTGTGCACCTCCTTTCATCTGAAGCTTGTCATCTTAGATATTACTATTTTCTGCTACATTGGTCGAATCCAAGATGTTTAGTCCAACACTGACTCAGATTTCTGTTCTGAATTAAGATGCCTCGCCTAATAGTTTGATGTTATAAATTTATGATACGCAAAGGCTTACATAACTTTTCGCTCCTAATTCAACCCTCGTATAGTTGTGAATTCCATATTCATTTCTCACTGCACCCTCCTGTTGCATCTGAGCAGCAGTCTAGTCAATACTTAGGATCCCAACTTCAGATATACTTAGCCTTTCTCTAGGATATTTTACTTGCTACAATAGTGACAGTCTCCCCGTCTTTTTACGAGATTCCAATGATGTTAATCATCACATAAGTCACCACGAGCCTGGTTTAGTAGGTTCATGTAGAGTTCTACTTATAACTCTTACTATAATTGTGGGGGTATGTCTTTGTAGTTGTTACAAGCGATGCATAACTTCCAGATTTACTCTGTCTTTTCATCCTGCACTCTCTAAGTATAGGCAAGAAAGATTCCTAGATGTATTGATATATTGAGTGGATGATATCATCATTACTAGAGATGATAACGAAAGTTTTGTCGCCTCAAGACTCATCCGTCGACAGTTTCAGACCAAGGATTTCAGAAGGTTGAGATACTTCATTGGATTGAGGTGGCCATGATACACAAGAATATCTTCATACCTCAAAGGAAATACGTTTTGGACACTCTGAAAAAAACAAACATATTAGGTCAATACAGTACTTACGCTGGGATAAGACAAGACCATCTGGTCGTCGTGCTACTTCTAGTCCAAGAAAATAACGAAGATTGCCCAAATCTTTAATTTGAAAAGTAGAGTTCAAATGTTGTTTCACGTGGTGTATCCCAGCTGAGTCATCACCAGTGATAAGAATATCATCCACATAGACCAGAAGTATGACCGTCCTAGTTGATTGGTGACGAGTAAAGAGAGATGAATCTGCCGAGCTTTGTTTGAAGCCAACCTCACGAACGACCTTGCTGAACTTCTCAAACCACGCCCGTGGATATTGTTTGAGACCATAAATAGACTTGCGAAGCAGACAGACCCGAGACTCCCCCGTGGTCTCAAACCCGGGAGATTGATGCATGTACACTGTCTCAAGAAAATCGTCATTCAAGAACGCATTCTTGACATCTAGCTGATGGAGGGGCCACTGACGATGAACAACTAAGAAGAGGAGAACCCAAACCGAATTCAATTTTGCGACTGTGGAGAAATTTTCCTCATAATCAAGGTCGTACTGTTGGGTAAATCCTCGGGCCACAAGCCAGGCCTTTAAGCACCCAACTGTCCCATCCGCGGCATGTTTGATGGTGAAGATCCACTTGCAGCTAACACAATTGTGACCTATAGGAAGGGGCACAAGATCCCAAGTGTGATTACCCCACAGAGCCGTCATCTCGTCATCCATGGCGGTGCGCCATCGCGGATGTTGGAGAGCTCCCTGCACAGAGTTAGGTACAAAAATAGAGAGAGAGAGAGAGAGAGCAAAGGCACGAAGGGGCGGAGAAAGCCGATGTAGAGAGACATAATTGGCCATGAGATGTGCCGTCGAAGAGGATGCCGGATCAACAGGCCACGAAAGCACACCGGTAGAGGAAAACTGCTGCAGGGCATCTGAACGTGAAGGATGACGAGTGTACACCTGAATAACAAGGAGCTTGGAGGGGACTGTTGGTGGTGGGATGCTCTGAGTGATAGGAGATTTGGACTGGTGGGATTGGGGGGGGGGGTAGGTAGAAGTGGTGGTAATGGAGATGTTACGGGTACGGAGGGCCTAGGTAGAGCAGGAGGAAGAACGAGATCAGAATGACTGGTGTGATATGGTTGGTTTTCATGGAAGGAGACATCAACAGACACAACCATCTTACTAGTTGTAGGATCAAAGCAAACATGCCCCTTCTGAGTGCGGGAGTAGCCAACAAACATCGCCTTGGTAGCCCAAGGGGCGAGCTTGTCAGTGGAGGGACCGAGTTGATGGACATAATAATACAGCCAAACACACGAGGTGTGAGAGAAAAAAGAGTCGTGGATGGATAGAGGAGAGTGATGGGTGCCACAAAGTTGAGGACGGAGGATGACATGCGATTAATGAGGTGACAAGCCGTAGAAACGACAAAGTTCCAATAAAGAGGAGGAACCTGCATTTGGATCATAAGAGATCGAGCCACATCAAGGAGGTGACGATTCTTCCGTTCCGCTATGCTATTCTGTTGGGGGGTATAGGCACATGAAGTCTGATGGGGAATACCGTACTCAGCGCAGAGATTGGAGAAGATGTGACCGGTGTACTCGCGAGCATTGTCTGTACAAATTGTTTTGACACAAGGAGAAAATTGAGTGTGTGTTTTGGTAAGAAACATACGAAACATAGCTGTGAGTTCGGTTCGATCACAAAGTAAATACAACAAGGTAACTCGCGAGTAATCATCAATAAAAGTGACAAAATAGCTGTAACCAGAAATACTAGGGACCTTATAGGGCCCCCAGATATCAAAATGTATTAACAATAAAGGAGCATCGCTCCGAGTACATGGGGAAGGGAAAGATACACGGTGTTGCTTGCCGAAAATAAAAGATTCACAAAAAAACTCTTGGAGAGAAACAGTAGGAAGAGCTTTCTTGAGAATCGGAAGGGGGGCGTGGCTCAGACGACGATGCCAATCGGTGGTGAGAGCAGTGGGAGAAACCTCGAGGAGATACAGCCCGTTGGACAGCCGCCCTTTACCAAGTATAGTCTGCGTTTGTCGATACTGCACAACAAATGAAGAGTGTGAGAAAGTAACACAACAATCAATATCTTGTGTAAGACGGCTAACAGAAAGAAGATTAAACGGAGAGCCCGGAACATGAAGAACCGAGGATAAGGAGAGGGAAGGAGTAAGAGGGAGATTGGCAGTGCCAGAAATCAGGATCGTGTCACCATTAGCCACAGTGATGTTCTTGGGGTAAAGAGTATCTAAATATTAAGGTGGCCGTTGTGGTGAGAGATGATGTATAGCACCCGAGTCCACAATCCAGTGAGGGCTGTGAGAGAGACAAGATATACCTTCATTGGAGATCGAGGCGACGGAGCCAGAGGAGCGACTAACCGCGCCTTGAAGCTGTTGTCGTTGAGCTCGTAACGCAGCAATATCATCACTAGTTGTGGAGGGAGGTGAGGGAGCTACTGTAGCAGTAAGATGAGGAGACAAGCCATGTTTGCGGTAACAGGTGGCCTCCAGATGACCATCCCTGCCGCAGTAAGAGCACTTAAAGAGGGTTCGGCCACCACGACCGCGTCCCCGAGGCTGACGGCCACCACGAGCCGGTGGACCACGAGTTGATGGAGCGAGAGTGGCCACGGGTTGCTGAAGTAGAGCGGGAGACGAAGTCGGGACATCCGGAGGTGGAGTAACCTTGAGGAGCATTGAACACACATCTGAGAGGGATGGAGTAACAACGGAAGATAGAACATGAGCGCGGACACTATGAAGATGTTGGGGGACACGCGTCATCATCATAGCAATCCCCACTGCCTCCTTCTGCTGTCGTTGAGTCACCAAGTCCGTAGTGGGAGGCTGATGCTGGATCTAAGCCTCAACAAGAGTTTTAGCCCGCGCAACAAAGGAGGTAATATCTCCGGTAACTCCAGCGTTCAAGGGACTGGAGATCAGTGAAAATGTCAAACAAGTGCTGTAAACTATCTTTTCCAGAATATACGGAATGAAGATCAGTCCACATAGCATGAGCGGTCTCATGGTACATAGTCATACGATAGGGCTCGGTGTCCAGAGAGTTGAGGAGCCAAGATTGAACGCGTCCGTCATCACGGATCCACTTATTAGTAGGTGCAGTGGGTGGTGTCTTGGTAAGATGATGAAGGAGACCTTTAGTTTGAAGTACACGCCGTACGGAGTGTACCAATTCCACAAAATTTTGCTTTCCACGAAGAGAAATAGTGGTAATGCGCAGCTCATCCCGAAGCTCAGAAGGAGCAGTACGAGGATAGTCAGAGGGCGGAGTTGAATCCGCAATAGTGGTGGAAACAGACGCCATGTCCCTGGGCGGCTAGGCACACTAACCGGGCGGTTAGAAGCAGACGGTTAGCCCGTTAACACTAGCGGCTAGAGACGAGGCCGCAACAAGAGACGTCGTCACGTCGCAGGAGAGGCGAAGCCGCATCGAGCAGAAGGGGGCGCTTGCAAGGTCGCCGCGAGTAGGTTAAGTCGCCGCGTGTAAGGAGAGGCCGCAAGGAAGGATAGGCCGCAACGAGCAGAATAAGTCGCCGCGAGTAAGGATAAGTCGCTGCGGGTAGAGAGGTTGCTGCGGGAAAATGAGGTCGCTGCAGGTAAACGAGGTTGCTGCGTGAAAATGAGGTCTCCGCGAGAAGAAGTAGCTGCCGCGGATAGAGAAGTCCGCGACGAGAAGAGAAGGCCGCCATGAGCAAAGACAGAGGTCGCGGGAAAGTAGGTAGTGGACAGTGCGGTTTAGAAATAGACCGCACCCAAGCCAAGGCCAAGCAGTCAGGAGCAGACCGCAACGGTAAGGAGAAGGGAGAGACCGTTGCGGATTGAAAAACTAACTGAACTGAGGTGGGGTACACGAGCCAGAGAGAGGAAGGACTATATAAAGAGGGAAGAGCGGTGGATCCACGGGAGATGAGAAGGAAGCGGGTAGAGTAGAGAGAAACCGCAACAACAAGCGCCAAGCGGTAAGAAAGTGAAAACAAAGCCGCCGCGGTAAGAAAGGAAACCGAGCGGTAAGGAGGATGGCCAAGCCGCCGCGGTAAGAAAGGGAAACCGAGCGGACAGAGAAGCCGGGCGGTCAGAGGCAGGCCGGACCGGGTTCCTCTGATACCATGTAGAAAACAAAGGGCCAACCTTGCATATACTTCTTCGTGTCTGAAATGTTTGGGTTGACATGTTGACCGGGCCCCACTTTTGGAGTTATAATATTTTAGTTATGATTATTTAATATATGGGAAAGAGAGTTGTATTTAATGGGATAGTTGAGAAGTTGTATTCAATAGGAAAGAGAGATTGCATTTATGTAGGGGTAGTTGGAGAGTTTTTCCTTTGCCTATAAATAGGCTCCTTGTACTTCATTTTAAAGCTGCTGAATAGAAGTCATTCTTCCACATACTTCAGTCCTAGAGAGTGAGAGGAGCGCTGCAGCGCTGGAGCGTTTTTGTCCGGGCGGTTAGTCAACCAAGTCGAGCGGTTTTGTGCCAGCGGATTGAGTGGTGATCTCGGCAGTGTCAGCTCGCGAGAGGTGGGGAGCTCGCAGTTTAGGAGGTGAGCTCGCTTGCGCCAGCTCGCGGTAGTGGTGCACTCGCGGGTGGTCGCACAGCTCGCGCGGGAAGCCACCTCGCCGAGCGGTAGTGTCAGCTCGCGTGAGAGCAGGATTGAACTCAGCGAATCGTTGTTCGCCTGGAAGCGAGTAGCCCGCAGCTGCTTGCGAGACAGTAGCGCAGGTCGCCTGGTGGAGCTCGCCGTGTAGGAGAGTGGGCTACTCGCCGAGTGTCAAACCGCGCGAGTAGGCGGTTTGTTGGGCGGTCTCGCATGTTACTTTTGGTGTTAGGTGGAATTGGCTTGTGGAGTTGAGGTTGCGCGCGAGCCCATACACGTTTGCAACAAGTGGTATCAGAGCGAGGTTGGACCCCCCCCCCCCCCGGGAGTTGCTTGGAAGTGTTCAGTGAAGAGTTGAGATGGAAATGGGAAGTGCCATGTCAGGGCAAGTCCCAAAATTGACGAAGACCAATTATGGAAATTGGAGTATTCAGATGAAGGTGTTACTCGCCTCCAAAGAGTTGTGGGAGGTAGTAGAGGACGGCGTTGAGGGGTTTACTGTCGGAGCAAAAGCGACATTGACTAACGCTCAGAGGACGACTTTGAGAGAGTCTAAGAAGAGGGATAAGAAGGTTCTCTTCTTACTTTACCAAGGTGTGGATGAGGCGACCTTCGAGAAGATCTCAGATGCGGAGACATCAAAGGAAGCATGAGAGATTTTGCAACGCTCCATGCAGGGAGTCGATAAGGCAAAGAAGGTGAAGCTGCAGTCCCTTCGAGCTCAGTATGAAGTGATGAAGATGCAGGGTTCAGAGAAGGTTGGTGACTACGTGACCCGTCTGCGGACGCTCACGAATGAGATGAAGAGGAATGAAAAGGTGACTGATGATGTAAGCTTCATGGAGAAGCTCATGCGATCTATGTCCAAGAAATTCAGACACGTGGTAGTGGCCATTGAGGAGTCGAAGGATCTCACCGAGATGGCGGTAGATGAACTTGTTGGCTCGCTGCAAGCCCACGAGTACCGCATGCTGCAGGATGATGGAGTCGAGTGGCTTGGGAAAAACACTCCAGACTCAGCTCAACTTTGGAGAAAGCTCAGGAAGAGGAGAAGGCCAGCGTGGCTGAGGCTACCAAGGAAGAGGTAGAGGAGGAAGAGGTGGAAGAGACTTCGGAAGAAACCAGTACAACCAGAAGGAGGTAGAGCAATCTCAGGGTTGGAGACACGATAGAGGAAGAGGAAGAGACCAAGGGAGAGGTCAAGGCAGAGGACAAGGAAGGGACCAGGGAAGAGGTCAAGGAAGAGGAAGAGGTGATATGTCACAAATTCAATGTTACAACTGTAACAAGTTCGGGCATATGAGCTACGATTGTTGGGCTCCAAAGAAGGGAGGTGAAGCCAACCACTATGCTGAGGCAAGTAACACGGGTGGTGACCCGATGATGTTCCTTATCATCCAATGTGCTGCAGGAGGAAGGAACGGAGTGTGGTACTTGGACACTGGCGCAAGTAACCACATGTGTGGAGATAAGGAGTTGTTCACCAGCCTTGAGGCAAATGGTGGTGAAGTCAGCTTTGACGACGCCTCAAAGATATCTGTGGAAGGAAGAGGAGTGATAACGGTCACAATGAATGAGAAGGAGGTGCATATCAACGATGTCTTCTATGTGTCAGGCTTGAGGAGCAACATCCTAAGTCTTGGGCAGCTGATAGAGAAGGGCTATCGTGGCCTATTGAGGGATAGTACCTTAACTATGAAGGATAGTCAAGGAAAAGAAGTGGTGAGAGTGAAGATGGCGACGAATCGCCTCTTTCCTCTAAGTATGGATGCCAAGGAGACGGCATGTCTCGCGAAGACAGGAGAAGAAGAGGAAGCTTGGCTGTGGCATCACCGGATGGGCCATCTGGGGTTCACAGGCCTGAAGCTGCTGTCAGGTTCCAAGATGGTGGATGGGCTGCCTATGATCACACCTCCTCATAGGGTCTGTGAGGCATGTACGAAGGGGAAGCAGAGGAGAGAAAATTTTGAGGGTGGCAAGTCCCGGAGAGCAACAAGGCCGTTGGAGTTAGTTCACTCGGACATCGCTGGTCCGTTTGAGACTACTTCAATAGGTGGAAGCAAGTACTACATTACCTTCACTGACGACTTCAGCAGGAAGTGTTGGGTTTATTTCCTAAAGGGAGAAGGCTGAGGCACTTGACAAGTTCAAGGAGTTCCGGACGATGGCTGAGAAGGAGAGTAGTCAACCGCTAAAGGTGCTCAGAACGGATAGGGGTGGGGAGTACACCTATAGGCTGTTTGACGAGTACTGTAAGCAATGTGGGATCTCTCATCAGCTGACGGCGGCATACTCGCCTCAGCAGAATGGCGTGGCAGAGAGGAAGAACCTTACCATCATGAATATGTCGAGGAGTATGGTGAAGGGCAAGGGGTTGCCGAAGAAGTTCTGGGCGGAAGCGGTGCAGGTGGCAGTGTACGTGCTGAACCGTTGTCCAACTAAGAGTGTGAAGTTCAAGACTCCATTTGAAGCTTGGAGTGGGTGGAAGCCCAGTGTGAAGCACCTGAGGGTTTTCGGGTGTGTGGCTTATGCCCACGTCCCGGACCAGAGGAGGAAGAAGCTGGATGACCGGAGCGAGAAGTGTATCTTTGTAGGCTACGCTCCTGCGAGCAAGGCTTACAAGTTGTATAACCCGGTAACGGAGAAAGCCATCATCTCAAGGGATGTGGTGTTTGAAGAATGAAGCAGCTGGAGCTGGGATGAATCAACGAGAGGCATCAAGGGGATGTTCTACGAGGATGATGAGGAGGAAGGTGGAGAAGAGGCTGAAGCCGAGATGGGTGAAGTTGAGCCACCATCACCACCTAGCAGTGGTTCAGGGGGAGCTTCTTACCCCTTACTCAAGTGGAGCAAGTACAAGTGGTGGCAGCTCAGGTGGAGCTAGCACCAGTGGAAGTAAAGATAACCGTCCTCAACCTCGGATGAGGAGGATTGGATGATATCTATGAAGAGACGGACACCGGCACCTAACAATTTTTCATTATACTGTCTATTTGCAGATGTTGAGCCGTGCTCTTATGAAGAAGCCGCCAAAGAAAAAACTTGGAGAAAGGCGATGGATGTGGAGATCGCCTCCATCAAAAAGAACGACACCTGGAAGCTGGTGGATCCACCTGCAGGCCACAAACCCCTCGGGGTGAAGTGGGTGTATAAAGTGAAGAAAAATAAAGATGAAGGCGTGGAAGAAACACAAAGCAAGGCTTGTTGTAAAGGGCTACCGCCAGGTCCAAGGAGTTAACTATGACGAGGTGTTCGCCCCCGTAGCGCGGATAGACACCATCAGGTTGATCATCGCGCTAGCAGATCATCATGGCTGGAAGATAATGCAGATGGACGTGGTCTCTGCTTACTTGAATGGCTACCTGGAGGAAGATGTGTACATCGAGCAGCCTCCAGGGTACGTGGTGAAAGGACAGGAGAGGAAGGTCTGCAAGCTAGACAAGGCATTGTATGGACTAAAGCAAGGAGCAAAAGCTTGGAACGGAAGGATAGATGCTTACCTGCAGAAGCATGACTATCAGAAGAGTCCACATGAGTATGCACTATACACCAAGGTGGATAAGGATGACAACATGATGATAGTGTGTCTCTACGTGGATGATATGATCTTCACAGGGAACAACACTGCGATGTATGAAGAGTTTCGGGGAATGATGAAGAAATAGTTCGAGATGACGGACTTGGGAGAGCTGAGCTATTTCTTGGGGGTGGAGGTGAAGCAGGGAGAAGAAGGGATCTTCATCTCACAAAAAAAGTATGGGGAGGAGATCCTGAAGAAGTTTAGGATGGAGAACAGCAAGCCTATTTCTACTCCTGCCGACCCTGGACTGAAGTTGAGCAAGGAGTCGAAGGAAGGAGCAGTGGACTCCACTTTATTCAAAAGTTTGGTGGGGAGTCTACGCTACTTGACCTTCACCCGACCGGACATCATGTACGCAGTCGGAGTGGTAAGCAGACACATGGATGAACCAAAGGAGGATCACTTCACAGCCGCAAAGAGGATCCTGAGATACATAAACGGGACAAGAGGTCATGAACTGAGGTACTCTACGGGCGAGGAGCTGAAGCTGGTGGGATACTCAGACAGTGATTATGGTGGAGATGTGAATGACCGGAAGAGCACTTCCGGGTACGTTTTCAATATGGGAACAAGAGTGTTCTCATGGAGTTCGAAGAAGCAGTCAACGATCGCCCTATCATCTTGTGAGGCAGAGTACATCGCAACGGCGGCCTGTACCTGCCAGGCTATTTGGCTAAGGAATCTCCTGAAGGGTTTGTATCATGAAGTGGATGGAGCCTATGACCATGTTTGTAGACAACATGTCAGTCATCCAGCTCGCAAAGAATCCAGTGCTTCACGGACGCAGCAAGCATATCGAGACGAGTTACCACTTCCTCCGCGAGCAAGTGGAGCTAAAGACGGTGGAAGTTGTTTATTGCCCTACCGGAGAACAAGGTCGCATACATCTTTACAAAAGCATTGAAGGTGGAGACGTTCCTAAGGCTTAAAGGCAAACTCGGCATGTGCTGCCAAGTTTGAGAGGGAGTTTGTTGGGGTTGACATGTTGACCGGGCCCCACTTTTGGAGTTATAATATTTTAGTTATGATTATTTAATATATGAGAAAGAGAGTTGTATTTAATGAGATAGTTGAGAAGTTGTATTCAATAGGAGAGAGAGATTGCATTTATGTGGGGGTAGTTGGAGAGTTTTTCCTTTGCCTATAAATAGGCTCCTTGTACTTCATTTTAAAGCTGCTGAATAGAAGTCATTCTTCCCCATACTTCAGTCCTAGAGAGTGAGAGGAGCGTTGCAGCGCTGGAGCGTTTTTGTCCGGGCGGTTAGTCAACCAAGTCGAGCGTTTTTGTGCCAGCGGATTGAGTGGTGATCTCGGCAGTGTCAGCTCGCGAGAGGTGGGGAGCTCGCAGTTTAGGAGGTGAGCTCGCTTGCGCCAGCTCGCGGTAGTGGTGCACTCGCGGGTGGTCGCATAGCTCGCGCGGGAAGCCACCTCGCCGAGCGGTAGTGTCAGCTCGTGTGAGAGCAGGATTGAACTCGGCGAATCGTTGTTCGCCTGGAAGCGAGTAGCCCGCAGCTGCTTGCGAGACAGTAGCGCAGGTCGCCTGGTGGAGCTCGCCGTGTAGGAGAAGTGGGCTACTCGCCGAGTGTCAAACCGCGCGAGTAGGCGGTTTGTTGGGCGGTCTCGCAGGTTACTTTTGGTGTTAGGTGGAATTGGCTTGTGGAGTTGAGGTTGCGCGCGAGCCCATACACGTTTGCAACATGAAATACAAGAAAGAATACAAATATATAGGAGAAGAGAGGGAGAAAGAATCCTATACAGGAGATGTGAGACTAAAAGAGAAAGGAGAAATGAGCCTATAAATGAGCCGTTACATTGTTTTCTTCTACATTATATAACACTATTCAACTTTTGCAGTGGTTATAAGAATTTAGCCAAACACTACAGTAGGTTGGTGTTTATTTCTTGTAGCTTAAAATTGTAATGTTGTCATCTTAATCATTCATCCTTGGTCATGTAACATGAAGGACAAGTTTCCTGATTTTATATATTTTCTGTTTTAATAGCTGCAGCGGCCCCGCATATCTTGGTAGCATTTTCATTAATTATTTGCATGCTAAGTTCTCCAATGGAAGCAGTAATTGGGCAAACACATAGAAGACTGCTTGCATTAACTTCTGCAAACCTGTACCGCTTTCATGGGAAATGCCCTTCCCTTGGTAGATTATCAACATATAAGGGAGTTGGACTGCTTCATACTTCTTTGTCGAAGACGCAAATTGATCACAAAACCGAGCCACTCTCTCTCCCAACCCTCGCTCTCAAGTGTGAGGTCGGGACTCGGCGGAAAGAACAAAAAAATCCAAACTCAAGCACCAGAAAAACGGCGGGTATGAAAAGTGCTCTAGAAATGGAAATGGCCCCATTTGCTGCAAAATCATTCTCTGAGCTTGGACTTTCTTCTCTGCTGATCAAACAACTAGAGAAAGAAGGGTTGACCATGCCCACTGATGTTCAGTGTTCTGCCATTCCAACAATTGCGAAGAACCATGATGTCGTCATTCAATCTTACACCGGTTCCGGTAAGACGCTCGCTTACGTTCTCCCTATCCTTTCGAAGATTGGTCCCCTGAAGGAACCTAATGGAGGGGGAGGAGACAAATCGAATCAGAAAAGTAGCATAGAAGCTGTCATCGTGGCTCCTTCGAGGGAGTTGGGGATGCAGATAGTACGAGAGGTCGAGCGATTACTGGGCCCCGCGGATAAGCGGTTCGTCCAGCAGCTCGTCGGCGGTGCTAACCGTTCGAGACAGGAGGAGGCTCTGAAGAAGAATAAGCCGCTCATTGTCGTTGGAACCCCTGGGCGCATTGCCGAGATATCCGCTGCCGGAAAGCTCCACACACACGGGTGCCTTTTTCTGGTGCTGGATGAGGTCGACGAGCTGCTGTCTTTCAATTTCCGAGAGGACATGCATAGAATACTCGAGCACGTGGGAAGGAGGCCTGGGGTGGCGCCCAACGGAGTTCTCGGCCCTCTCGAAAAGAGGACGGAGCGGCAAACTATCATGGTATCCGCTACGGTGCCGATCTCGGTTGTACGGGTGGCGAAAAGCTGGGGGGTGAATCCATTACTGGTTAGATCCACTGGTACTGTCTCCATTCATTCTGGAGTTGGAACTCCAGTAGATTCTAACACAGCAGTAACTCAAGCAGCCATTGGAAGCTTGCCCCCAGCTCTGAAGCATTACTATTGTATTGCAAAGCGGCAGCACAAAGTTGACACTCTGAGAAGATGCATTCATGCTTTGAATGCAAAAATGGCCATCACCTTCTTGAATCACACAAAGCCATTGAAGGATGTTGTCTATAAGCTGGAGGCGAGGGGAGTGAAAGCAGCGGAACTTCACGGGGATCTCGGAAAGCTAGCCAGAACCACCACCCTGAAGAATTTTAAGGGCGGCGAGGTTAGAGTGCTGGCCACGAACGAGCTTTCTGCCCGGGGATTGGATGTGCCGGAGTGCGATCTGGTCGTCAACCTTGATTTGCCTACTGATTCAGTTCACTATGCCCACCGAGCGGGACGAACAGGAAGGCTAGGCCGCAACGGTACTGTCGTCACGATATGCGAGGAACGGGAGATATTTGTGGTTAAAAAGCTGCGCCGGCAACTGGGAATCAGTATCCAACTATGCCAATTTTCTGAAGGCAAGCTTGTAATATGCAAAGAGGAACAAGACGAGAAATCAGAAGAGGCTGTGTGTTGAATTCTTTAGTCCCACTTCACCATTTTCTTGTGGGAGTTTATGTTGGAGGTTGAGAAATGAGATATTTTTATTGTATTTTAAAAGTTTTAAATGATATATTAGTAAAATGTGTGATTTTAATGTGATGAAAAAAATATATCTAATTTTGCTCTTTTTTGTTTATTTTGCTGTCATGAGTTGATTTGAATATTTATTTTGAATTATTTTTTATAATAAAATGTTAAGTGTTGTATGTAAAATCATATTTTTTTCAACTGATTACATTATTTGATTATAATTTCTATGAACTTCATGCAACATTAATGAATTCATATGATAGGATGGCTTCTCTGTTAGGTTTGTTTGGCACCACTTTTTGCTCGATGAGTTTGAACAGAAGCGTCATCGTCATAAAATTTGTTTAACATAAAAGTGGATGGAGTTCTTTGGTCAGGTGGACATTCACGAATCACTGTCGTACCAAACAGACCCTAAGTTTTGTATGTCTGGATAACTTTTATTTAGATATGTTTTGGACGTGTGATCGGTTGCCATGTTTTCGTCGGATCTCGAGTCATCGGAGACTGACATTACTTGCATCATGACGTTCAAAACAACACGCATATAATTGTAAATGTTCACACGTAAAAAAATGTGCTAGCAGAAAGTAACGGTGTGATAGGGAATCACGTACGGTGATCTATGATGTGTTTTTACTCACGAAAATGAATAGCTTCAATTAATAGAAGAAAGACCATCCTGTTCTTTCAGGCTGAGCAATAAAATAGAGGTCATCTATTACTGACTTTTCTTTCCATTTATATAAGGAATTAGCCTCTGTCTTATGATTTCATAAATAAATAAACAAAACTTGTTCAGGAAGATGCTCTCAGTAGCATTGTTGTGTCTTAGAAAGCTTAGAAAGATGTTTTGTTACCATATATTTTTTTTAATGGAGATAACATACAGGAGATTGTGGTTTGGATATCACGTTACCTTCTGGGAGAACAAAAGGTTTATGATTTACCCGTACCCTAAAACTCGCACTATATTTTCGTTCCTTGTTTTCAAGTTCACAAGAAGCTATCCGTTTATTGTCTTTACGGTCCTATATTTGCACATTTACATTCAGCGTGATGACCGGTGTTGAAACCTGGAAATCGGTTCAATTAAGTTCGGATCAAGGGGGTGACTAAAGGTTACTGGTTTAGTGGTCAACTCACGTGAGACACGACGAGAAGAAGCTAGAGTGCATAGAGAACAGCTCCGAACTACCTACAAACAAGACACGCGTGCTGCAATGAGAAGGTCCCACCACACATCCGAAATAGAGATGAACATCGAACTCGCCCACCATGGGCGGGGGGGGGGGGGGGGGGGTGAAAGTGCCTTGGGGTCCTATTTAAAGGCAAAAATCAAGTAGGAGGGGGTATAGGCTGCGAATAGCCACTCCAGTTTTAACCAAAATGATACTCATGGGCCTAAATGGTCTAAGGCGAGGTGAGAATCTAAGCTCGCCCCTGCTGGGCGAGTTGATCCGGGCTCGTCCCTGCTGGGCGAGGTGATCCGAACTCGCCCTTGCTGGGCGAGGTGATCTATAGTGTCCTTTATAGACAATTTTGATCTCAACGAATTATGAGTTATGCAACGAAATTAATGTATTTTTGCCTAATATAAGTGTAACCTTTTTGAACTATAAATATAATTTTAAATACAATTCATAGTCTACAATTAATAATGGACTACAAATATTCAAATTCTGATTGCTAATAACAACGTTCCATTAAAATCATAAAATTAATCACAAATATCCTATTTGCACAAACTTATAGCTTGTTTTAGCTTGAAAAAAAAAAGAAATAGGAAACAAATTTATTTTTTGGTTGATGAGATTGGGACATTTTCTCCGAGAAATGAGAGTCATGGAAACCAAGCGTGTTTTACACTCCGTTTGATACTGTGGTGGCGGTCATGAACATGGAATGGTATCCTCTCCTGTTCTGGAGATTATTCAGTTCATTATCCTACGGCCTGAATTAAACGATCACAAAGCTCGTCAACTCAGCTCGTCAACTCAGCTCACCAACTCAGCTCGTTGTCTCGTGCTCGCAGTCGGATCTGGGAGAGAAAATGAGGACCATGAACTCGATACTATCCAGTTCATTTGAACTGGAGAGGATCTTGGTCCCATGAACACGGGGATTAATTGTCATTTGTTCTCTCATTTAAGGAACTTCATTCAATTTTATGTTCAAACAAATGATGTTTGTAAGTGATCCTTAAAGATTGACATTTTAATCCATACATTTACGACCGTCACCGGCCCGCCACCGGCCCGCCACCGTGCCAAATGGAGCGGACAACCACGCCGATCGAAACGGAGGCGGGAGGCGGCGGATCGAAAAGGAAGGAAACCCGCCGTTTTCCATGGCTAGGCGGGCCCAAACGCGCCAAACGCCTCCACGAAAGTGCGACGGGTCCAAACACCGCGCCAAAGGAAGCCTTAAATGAATCAAATTGCGGTTCAGACCAACAAAAAAACACGTGGCGAGATCGCAATGGCTCTTTTAATACAAGATTTCTCACATTTTTTTTTGAGCTGAGAGGGATAAATTCGGATCCCCGCTGTCGAAAATGGCAAGCGTAGCGCGGTTCCAGGAGAAGTCGAGAGCCAGAGGCTTCCCCCACTGCCGGCCATTCCCTTCGCCACCGGTTTCTCTCCTTCTCTTCCACCCCGCCATTCTTTCCGGCAACAACGGCGATCTCCTGAATCTCGAAAACCTTCAACAAAGGATTTCTTCCTCTTTGTCCTCCTCCATAGCCGGCGGCAACTGAAAGAAGCCATGGCTTCACCTCCATTGAAATTTTATTTCCCTCAAGCCCTTCCTCTTCTTCTTCTGTTCCTCCCAATATTTTCTTCCATCTCCCATGTCGCCGCTCAGAATCAGGAATCAGCAACATCTGGTGCTTCCTCTTTCCATAAACCGTTTATGTTCATATTGTTGCATGAAATTTCTGTCATCTCCTTGATTTTATGAAATTGAATGGGGGGAGGAAGTGGAAAATGATTACTTGTTTGGTTGTCTAGAAAGTGGGTGAGAAACAATTTGTTCTTTTTCAGTTTTTTTGTTTAATTGTGTTAATAATAGTCCAACATTGTCAATCCACTCTGTTCTGATCTGTTTATATGACAAGACAAACCTCACCTGTTGAGCCGATTTTTCAGGTTGAGTTACGCCAAACCTAACAAATTGATGATTTTTTTTTCCATTTTTTATTGTGATGTTAGAGGATTTGAGTCACATTGAAAGCATCCCCACTCGGCGAGAGTCTGGGGATGAGTCTCATCATAAGGGTGAAATATAGACAAATTTTACCCTACATTTTTGCAAGAGGCGGCTTCCAGAACTCAAATCCTTGAGGTCACATGGCAACACCTCAATCGGTGCTCCGAGACTCCACTTCTTTAGGGACAATGATAAGCCAATAAAATTTTCCTCCAGGTGTTCATTAGAGTTGGATTGAGAATTATCAATTAAATGCTTGCTAAATTGAAAGCACACATATAAAACTAGGTCTAATTATGAAAAATTCTCATCTAACTTTGAATAATTACAAAGACCTATCTTCTATCTTTCAAAACTATGAAAATCTCCCCGGTAAATTTACATTGTGATGCGGGACAGGAGTCCACCTGCCCGCCACCTTGGCATCATCACCAAGGGGCCCACCTGGAGTCAGCACCAGACGGCTTTATCAGGCTCGCAGACCGTACACCCCAACCAGCTCTCCGCCATGGAATCACCACCATGCGACAGGTTGTTGAGGCCGGGGCTCGATCCCCGGACCTCCTAGATAAGAGGCCTTCACCATCGCTCTCATCACCAACTGAGCCGCGGCTCAGTTGGTGATGAGAGCGCTGGTGAAGGCCTCTTATCTAGGAGGTCCGGGGATCGAGCCCCGGCCTCAACAACCCGCCGCATGGTGGTGATTCCATGGCGGAGAGCTCGTTGGGGTGTACGGCCCGCGGGCCTGATAAAGCCGTCTGGTGCTGACTCCAGGTGGGCCCCTTGGTGGTGATGCCAAGGTGGCGGGCAGGTGGACTCCTGTCCCGCATCATAAAAGTGCACTGATGTAGGGTAAGCTGTGTAGTGGCTTCCTAGAATGCAAGCTAGTGACGTGTAGGGACGGACTCAATCAAACTTAATGCCTATATGTCATGATAATTTCAAATCAGGCGTAGGAATTAATAAAAGCAATGGAACAGGATCATAAATCAGCACAGTCATTCATAAGAAAGAGAAATAGTTTTCTTAAGCGGCTTTCTTTTGAGCGATGGCCTTTCTCCGCACGGAGGGCCAGAACAAGCGCGCGGCGAATTAAGTCGTCCTGCAGGTTAAGATATTCACGGGCAAATAACCACAAGCTATAATTCTTTAAAAAACAACGAGTTCCACAAAGTGCACTATGCTTACAACCAACATCAACTAACACCACCCATAATAGAGTAATATGAAATCTGGAAATGAACGAGGGCTGCAGTAATTTTACGCGGATCTGAATTTTTGGAGGAGAAATGGAGTTATCTGGATGGTGCAAGACGGGTTCGAGTAAGGGGAGGTGGTTCCACGGAAGGAAGGGGGGTGGTAGCCGGAGGTATGGCTGTAGGGGTGCTGGTTTGGAGGCGTAGCGCTGGATCTGGACGACCCAGTCCAGATCTGTCCAGATCCAGCCCGGATCTGAAAATAGCGGGTGTTTGGAGGGGCCGGGGGGGGGGGGGGGCGGCTGGGCTGGTGGAAGGCGGGTTGGAGAAGGGGAGAAGGAGGCAGAGGCGTGGGGTGCAGGACGGGGGTGTGGCGACGACCGTAGGGCGGACGGAAGGGGTGGCGGTGGGCGGCCGTAGTGGAGGCAGCGCCCGGACGGGTAAGGGGGGCGGCGGGAATCTGGGATGGAGTTCGTACAGAGGAAAACCGGGGGGATAAGGGGGCGGTGACTTGGATCTAGGAGAGGGAAAATAAGAGGAGATAGAAAGCTTACCCAAGGAGTCGGCACCAAGGGCTCCACGGCGTCGGCACCGCGGAATGACCACCGAAAATGAGGAAGAGATCTTCTCCAATTTCAGCAATGAGTAGAAACTGCAGCCATAGGTTCATACTTATAATGAAATTAAACTAGGGCACCCAAGATGGACGGCTATGATTGGCCGTCGATCTTGGCGCCAAAACAACACTAAATAATATTTAAAATACAACATGCTATATATGAAAATCCATCAGAACGACGGGCCGGACGCAACCACGGTGGCCGATCGGCGAGCCGGTCACACCCGCCTGCGAGAATACACGAACGTGGGGTCCGCCTTGCGCCGTGTCGCGCTGGATGGCCCCCCATCAACTCTCCCGGACTGAAAAGCCATCATCTCCGATGAATGGAGACGCTCATATTGAAGTCGAAGTCCCGGGGCGAGGTGATCCAACTCTGCAGCAGCAATCTAGGTGTCATCGGAGAAAGGTCGTCCGAGCCAACGAACCAAGTAGCGACACACGAGCCCATCTGTAGAGGGGACGAAGTCATGCGCAATGATCTCAGTAACCTTCTCGGTCCTCGGCACTCGGGGAAAGCGATCCGGTGGTGGTGGTGGTGCTTCCGGTGAAGGCGATGGTGAAGAGCTCCAGTGGGAATCAAGGGGAGGTTGGGTGCCGGGAGAAAGGGGTGGTGGTGTAGGCTCTGAAGGGCCGCCAAGGTAAGGGTAGGGGTACTCATGAGGTGCATAGTAGGGTGTCAGGTACTCGACATTGAACACAGGGTGGATACCCATGTTCGCGGGAATGTCCAGCTCGTAGGCATTCAACCCGATTCGTCGCAAAACTGAGTATGGCCCAATTCGCCTGACGCTTAGTTTCTTGGCAGGCCCCTGAGGGAGCCGCTCCGCACGGAATCGTACCATCACCTGTTCGCCAACCAGAAAATGTTTTTCCCGTCTATGCATGTCTGCCTGTTCTTTATAATGCTCATTGCTTAAATTAATTTTACGCCTGATGGACTCATGCAACTCATGCAAGTGACGTGTGAAGGATTCAACAGACGCACTAGGGCGGGACTCATTCGGGACGGGCATGAGATCAATAGGCTTCCTAGGGTCATAACCAGATACAACTTGAAACGGGCTCAGACCAGTCGACCTATTGATGGAACTATTGTATGCAAACTCAGCTATAGGGAGCACCGAGTCCCAACTAGACACATGCTCTCCAACTAGACACCTCAGTAGGTTACCTAAGCTTCTACTCACCACCTCAGTCTGACCGTCCGTCTGAGGGTGGTATGCGGATGAGAATTTGAGAGTAATCCCTGTTTTCCGCCATAACGTTTTCCAAAAGTAGCTAACGAACCGCACATCTCGATCGGACACGATGGACTTTGGGAGACCGTGTAATCTAAAGACCTCACCCATAAATAAGGCCGCGACGCGGGGGGCATCTACGGTCTTACTACACGCAATAAAATGTGCCATCTTGGAGAACCGGTCGACCACAACAAAGATAGAGTCATGCTTTCGCTGGGTGCGCGGAAGCCCAAGCACGAAGTTCATACTAATGTCCTCCCAAGGACGATGGGGAACGGGTAAAGGGGTGTATAAGCCCGTGTTCTGCTTCGTTCCCTTGGCCGTTTGGCATACACGACAATGTCGGACGACACGTGACACATCTTTCTTCAGGCTCGGCCAGTAGAAACGATCCTCTACCATAGCAATCGATTTATCCCGCCCGAAGTGGCCGGCGGCACCCCCGGCGTGTAGTTCCCATACTAAATAATCACGATACGAGGTGTTGGGCACGCACAAGCGGGAGCCCCAAAATAAGTACCCATCAATGATCTGAAACCCCTCAATAGGATCAGGAGGGTCCCTTGATAACGCAGTATAGGCCTCAGCAAAATCAGGACAAGTGGGGTAATCCATAATCATCCTCTCGAAACCATCCACCTGGGCCCGCAATGTGTGAAGTAGAGAGACTCGACGACTAAGAGCGTCGGCGGGCTTGTTCTCAACACCAGCGCGGTGTTTGAGAACGTAGTTGAAATCCTGTAGGTACTCTACCCACTTCGCGTGGCAGTGACTCAGCTTCCGCTGAGAGTCGAGGTAGCGTAGGGCCTGGTGATCCGAATACAGCACAAATTCTCGGGGTAGGAGGTAGTGTCTCCAATATCGTAGCGACTGGACAATAACATAAAATTCTCGATCGTAGTTCGAGTACTTTTGCTTAGCTTCATTCAGTTTCTCACTAAAGTAAGAAACTGGGTGTCCCTCTTGACTCAACACTCCTCAAATACCCACACCCGACGCGTCACAAGCAACCTCGAAGGTTCTGCTAAAATCGGGGAGTCGGAGAACGGGAGCGGACGTCAGTTTGTCCTTAATTTCTTCAAATGCACGAGTGGCCGCGGTGGTCCACTGAAACTCTCCCTTACGCAAACAACTAGTAAACGGGGCCATGATCGAGCTAAACCCCCTAACGAATCTCCTATAAAAGGTCGCAAGTTCATGAAAGCTACGGGCCTCATGAATGGTCGACGGTACGGTCCACTCGCAGATGGACTGGACCTTCTCAGGGTCAACTGACACGCCTGAGGAGGAGATGATGAAGCCCAGAAAGTGGACTGACTCGGATAAGAAAGCGCACTTCTTCAGATTGATAAACAGTTTCTCCTTCCGGAGAATATCAAATAAGAGTCTCAAGTGCTCGAGGTGATCAGGCTCGGTATGGCTATAGATCAGAATATCGTCAAAGTAAACGACTAAGAATTTGCCCATATAGGGCCGCAGGATCTGGGTCATGACTCGCATGAACGTGCTCGGAGCGTTCGAGAGCCCAAATGGCATGACCAGCCACTCGTACAGGCTATCTTTCGTCTTAAACGTTGTTTTCCACTCGTCTCCCTCTCGAACTCTGATTTGGTGGTACCCGCTTCGGAGATCGATTTTCGAGAAGATCTGGGCTCCAGACATCGTCATCCAGACGAGGGATCGGGAAACGATACTTCACCGTAATCTTGTTGATAGCTCTACTATCAATACACATACGCCAACTGTCGTCCTTCTTAGGGGTAAGAAGGGCGGGGACGACACATGTACTCAGGCTCTCGCGGATAAACTGCTTCCGAAGAAGCTCATCAACCTGCCTCTTGAGCTCAGCGTGCTCAACGGGATTCATGCGATAGTGTGACAGATTCGGGAACGAGGCCCCCGGGGCTAAATCTATAGCGTGCTGGATGTCCCGCAGAGGGGGTAACTCGTCAGGGAGCTCCTCTGGCATAATATCCACAAACTCACCTAATAAGGATCGAACGGCAGGGTGGATCTCAGGTGTAGGACAATCAGATACCAAAGTGGCTGCCACTACATACATAATACCAGCATCGGTGCTGTCTCTCAGAAACTCACCGCGTCTCAGGATATGCACGGGTCTCGAGGCAATCGTGCTAGTGGAAGGCTCAATCTGACCTTTAGGCCTCTCTCTGGGCTGGGTAGGGGATAAAGTGATCTTTCGCCCTTTGTCATAAAAGACACACGTGTTCGAACGACTGAAGCACGTGACGTCGCGATCGAAGAGCCAAGGGAGGCCCAATAGAATGTGAGCGACATCCATGGGGATGACGTCGCACCAGACTCGGTTCTCAAAGGAAGCGATGCTGATCGGCACGAGACAACGCTGGGTAACCTGTATCGCTGTCTTGTCTACCCAGATGACACGATAGGGGTGTGGGTGAGGCTCTACCTTCACCTGCATACGGTCTAGACCCTTCTGGGCCACGATATTTACGCAACTTCCACTATCGATAGCTAATTTACAGGGTCCGCATGCACTCGGGAAATATGTATAGAAAATGGTAGTGCGGCGCCAATCCTCATCGGCTCGTGGGGTGTGCAGGAAGCGCCTGACCACTCCCATCTCTAACGAACTCTCAGTGTCGCTCTCCCAGCCCTCATCAACGATGGCAGTGATCTCCTCAGTAATCTCATCATCTCCCGCTAGACCATGCTCCTCGTCCTCGATCAACAGATTCCGCGTAGGGCAATGGGCCGCTACGTGTCCTCTGCCCGAGCACCTAAAACACTGAATACCCTCAGGCCTCTGGCCCTCAGTAGCGACAGCCTTCCCCTTCATGTCAGGAGTGACTCGAGGGGGTGGAGTGACTGCAGCAGTCTGGGCGGGAGCAGGCTTCCTAAACGTTGACGAATCCGTCCGTGAAGGAAACTGCTTCGCACTACAGGCGCGAAGGTATTGCTCATACTCTAGAGCGAGCTGGAATATCTGGTCTACAGTCTCCAAGCGATGGGGAATCAGTTCTCTCCGGAGATCCGAACGGAGGCCCGCCTTGAATCGAGAGGCAGTGGCGATGGGTTCCTCCGAAATATCACTCCTAACCACTAGCTCGTCGAATCGAGCCATATACTCGGCCACCGTGGAAGTCCCCTGACGCAAGTTCTGTAATTGCTCGAATAACTGATCTCGATAGGACGCAGGGAGGTACTTCTCGCTCAGCCTCTGCTTCATCTCGTCCCATCTGTTGATGGGGTAATAACCGTCACGCTCTAAGGCTCGCTCAACGCTAATCCAGTACACCTTGGCCTGCCCGACTAACTTCATCGTGGCAAACCGGACACAACGCTCATCATTCATATCGTACCAATCAAAATAGTGGTCCATGTCAAGGAGCCAATCACTAAAGGCCTTCGGATCCAGGCGGCCCTCGAATGTCAGGGCATCGAGGCGAATTTGACGGGTGATGTCAAAGGCGTGGTCACCTCTTCGCGGGTCAGGGTAATCAGCAGGAGGATCGCCTCGGTCGTACTCGTGCCGAGTGGGCGGGGGTCCGCGCTCACGTCGACCCGGCGGGTAGTACTCATCCCGACGCTGGTCGTAGCGACCGTGTGGGGGTACACGGTTCCTAAGGTCAGGCTGACGTGGCAAGCGGTATCCATCCGGCTGAGGCGGTGGCCAGACACGCGCTGGCGGTAGATCATCTCTGAACCGCTGGCCGCGACGGGGAAAATCGTCAGGGTCGTCCGCGATCCCATCGTCATGCTGTGAGGGCGTATCGCGAGCGTTCTCTAACTGGTCGAGGCGGCGATTCACCTCGGCGATATCGTGACGCACGTTATCGAACTGGGTACCTAATGCATCAAAACGCTCTAGGATAAGGCGCTGAAAGTCCGTGGTAGCGGTGCTCGAATTCGAGCCCGCTGCCCGGTCAGTGGTGGATGGCGGATCTTCCATGCTTCTAAATGCCCTACCACTACAGAGCATGCAAAATGGCCCGACCTGGGCTCTGATACCAACTGATGTAGGGTAGGCTGTGTAGTGGCTTCCTAGAATGCAAGCTAGTGACGTGTAGGGACGGACTCGATCAAACTTAATGCCTATATGTCATGATAATTTCAAATCAGGCGTAGGAATTAATAAAAGCAATGGAACAGGATCATAAATCAGCACAGTCATTCATAAGAAAGAGAAATAGTTTTCTTAAGCGACTTTCTTTTGAGCGCTGGCCTTTCTCCGCACGGAGGGCCAGAACAAGCGCGCTGCGAATTAAGTCGTCCTGCAGGTTAAGATATTCACGGGCAAATAACCACAAGCTATAATTCTTTAGAAAACAACGAGTTCCACAAAGTGCACAATGCTTACAACCAACATCAACTAACACCACAAATAATAGAGTAATATGAAATCTGGAAATGAACGAGGGCTGCAGTAATTTTACGCGGATCTGAATTTTTGGAGGAGAAATGGAGTTATCCGGATGGTGCAAGACGGGTTCGGGTAAGGGGAGGTGGTTCCACGGAAGGAAGGGGGTGGTAGCCGGAGGTATGGCTGTAGGGGTGTTGGTTTGGAGGCGTAGTGCTGGATCTGGACGACCCAGTCCAGATCTGTCCAGATCCAGCCCGGATCTGAAAACAGCGGGTGTTTGGAGGGGCCGGAGGGGCGGCTGGGCTGGTGGAAGGCGGGTTGGAGAAGGGGAGAAGGAGGCGGAGGCGTGGGGTGCAGGACGGGGGTGTGGCGACGACTGTAGGGCGGACGGAAGGGGTGGCGGTGGGCGGTCGTAGTGGAGGCAGCGCCCGGACAGGTAAGGGGGCGGCGGGAATCTGGGATGGAGTTCGTACAGAGGAAAACCGGGGGGATAAGGGGGCGGTGACTTGGATCTAGGAGAGGGAAAATAAGAGGAGATAGAAAGCTTACCCAAGGAGTCGGCACCAAGGGCTCCACGGCGTCGGCATCGCGGAATGACCATCGGAAATGAGGAAGAGATCTTCTCCAATTTCAGCAATGAGTAGAAACTGCAGCCCTAGGTTCATATTTATAATGAAATAAAACTAGGGCACCCAAGATGGACGGCTATGATTGGCCGTCGATCTTGGCGCCAAAACAACACTAAATAATATTCAAAATACAACATGCTATATATGAAAATCCATCAGAACGACGAGCCGGACGCAATCAAGGTGGCCGATCGGCGAGCTGGTCACACCCGCCTGCGAGAATACACGAACGTGGGGTCCGCCTTGCGCCGTGTCGCGCTGGATGGCCCCCCATCACATTGTTAACAAAAAAAGACTTTTTAAGGTGCTTGTAAAGTTAGAGGAGAAGGGTTCTATCACGAGGGTGAAATGTAGGCTGCTTTTAGGACTCTAAACCGTGACCTCATGGTCACATGACAACATCTCAACCGGTGCGCCAAGACTGCTTTTAGGCACAATGATAAGCCAATAAAATTTTCTTCCAGGTTTTCATTAGAGTTGGGTTGGGAATTATCAATTAAATGCTTGCTAAATTGAAAGCAAACACCTATATAAAACTAGGTATAATTATGAAAAATTCCCATCTTACCTTGCATGATTGCTGGCACCTCTCTTCTATCTTTCAAAACTATCAAAATCTCCCTTATAATTTTACATTGTTAACAAAAAAGACTTTTTTTAGGTCATTGTAAACTTAAGGAGAAGGGTCCCATAATAAGGGTGAAATGTAGGCAAATCTTACTCTGCATTTTTGCAAGAGCCTGCTTCCAGAACTCTTAACCAGTGACCTCAAAGTCACACAACAACACCTCAACGGGTGCGCCAAGACTCCCCTTCTTTAGGCACAATGATAAGCGAATAAAATTTCCTTCCAGGTTTTCATTAGAGTTGGGTTGAGAATTATCAATTAAATGCTTGCTAAATTGAAAGCAAACACCTATATAAAACTAGGTATAATTATGAAAAATTCCCATCTAACTTTGCATAATTCTAGGGACCTCTCTTCTATCTTTCAGAACTATCAATATCTCCACTGTAAATTTACACTGTTAACAAAAAAGAATTTTTTTAGGTCCTTGTAAACTTATAGGGGAAGTGAATGACCCTATAGAATTATGAAGGAAATTACAGTTGAATTCCCTCTAATTCCTTCAAACCAAACAGAAACTTAAGGTACTAACTTTGAATTTTCTTTAATGTTTTATTTCCTGTTCTTTTAAAAATAGGAAGTTCCGATGAGCCTAATTTGACTGCTAGTTTTTCGTCCGAAAATCCTCCATTCATCTTGGCTGCTGAGAGGACAAGGAGGGTGGATCCTTTGAATGATTATAAGTACTACACAGGAGGATGGAACATAACTGATGAACATTACTTAGCTGTGTGTTCTCTCATCATCAATCCCCCCTTCATGTGCTCATATAATATTCAGACAGACATTCTCTGTAATATTTTCTTTTAAATCTTCCCACAGACTCTTGTTTTTAATGCTGCTCGGTTCGCTCTCATTAGCATCGCATGGTTCGTCGGCTTCGGGCTTGTCTTGGTGTTCACTTGTTGCTTCAGTTGTTTCTGTGGACGACGACAACAACATCGGAGTAATTCGTATTCCCCTTCATGGCATGCTCTCTCCCTCATAATCCTCATTCTCCTTGCCTGTGTTGCAATGTATGCTGCTCCCCCCGCCTTAGTTTACTTGTTTCCCTCTCTAGTGAGCATGCTTAATTTTTTTGTTTTTTTGCTTAATTGTAACAGTTTTGGATGTATTATGTTGTTTGCTGGTCATGGGAAGTATCAGAATAGTGCTATGAGTTTGTTGAATTATGCCAAGGACCAGTCAGATTTTGTACTGGAAAATCTTCAGGATTTTGCCGACAAAATGGAGGGTGCTAAAAATGTTGAGGTGGATCAGGTTTTTCTTCCAGCTGATCTCCAGGCTGAAGTCGACGAGATCAGTACAAAGCTAAGCACGTCATTACAACTACTTTCTTCTCGGGCATCAAAAAGTTTAAGTTTTTTGGCTGGAATTTTAAATATAATGTAAGAACCACGACTGTGCCATCCCCTAGCAAACATAATGCAAGAAACTCTCCATCATTAAATCATAATTCTCTTGTTTTGCAGAAAAACTAATTTGGTTATAACTACAGTTTTCATGCTGGTTCTCACATTTCTTGGCTTATGTAAGCTTCTTGTATGTAGAGCATGTCAATTTCTTAGTACATTTAAACATTTTGCATGTTAGTTTCCTATTAATCTTTTGCAGTGTGTTCTCTTCTTGGGATGCAATTCCTTGTATACTTGTAAGTTTGATTGAGACCATCAGCTATTAGGTTGTACATTATTTGCATATCCAAGTGAATATAATTCGAGAAATTTTCTCATTAATTTCCTGATTTGTTTCTGCAGCTTGGTTATCGTCGGATGGATCGCTGTTAGCATCATGTTTGTGTTGTCTGGTTCGTTTCTTATTGTGCATACGTAAGAACCAAATTTGGTTTGCAATGAGAAAACTTTCAAGGAATTTCAATACTGGATGCTTGCATGCTCTACCATGTCTAAAAAATTTTGAATGAGCCAGCTTTATTTCATTACATAAATGTTCTACCTTTATATGCTGAAGTTAGCAAGAAAACAATATGATGGTCTTCTCTCATTTTCGCTTCTATTCCGCTCACACTACTCATCTTATTTGAGACTTAGAATAGGAGCGATGATATACGATACATAATGTAATATTCAAATTCCCTGCAGTATAATCCACAGAAACCACAAGACATTTTCATGATATGTTGTAACCACCAGAACACAATCCCATGTTGAAGTATAGTCCCCTTTGAGTCCACTCTAGGACCCTCGCAGTTGTCTTAAAAAAACACATCACATTGATGGCTCAGCCCACTATACATTCATGATCATTTCTCCATTCTCCGGTGTGGGATTAATCTCAAAATATGTATGTTTGGGTCTACAGAGTGCATCTAATACTTTAATCGTCGACCGAGACTCGGCGCTCGATGATTGTCAATCAACACTCAATGGCTCGGCGATCTTAAACCAATCCAATTGAGCAGCACTCGATGATTGTAGGTCGATGATCGGCGTTCATTATAATGCTCGCTTAGAGTTTGACGATCTTCTCTTAACTCTCGGGGATCCAGGATATTACACGTGTTAGGGGTCTCACGCTGCTCGTTATCCAACGGTTATACTATTACCAGTCTTTAGGCATAGAGTCAAGTGTTTGAGTCGAGTTTCATTAGTCGAGTGTATAAGTCGAGTCATATCGAGTCTACTCTTGATTACAAGTTATTAGTGTCTTAGTGTTTTAATGTTTCACACATTTTCTGTATACGAGATATTTATGCCAATGTCATTTTGGTCCTATATATAGGCCCCTTTTGGTCTTGTATGAGATATGAAAGAATGAAACCAAATTTCTCCATCTCTCTAACTCTTCTCCTTCTCTCTCAAGTCTCATTTTCTCTTCAGTTCTTCTCCTCCTCTTCATTCCCATTCTAGGGTTACCCACTTGTATCTCCGACTCCACCGCTACCTCCGAGGCTCCGATGAAGTCCCAAAATAGATCCATAACAATATGTTCTAACCAACTAACAAGCACAACATGTATCAATATATCCTAAAGATTATTCTTTTTCTGGATCTTTCCATTTCCATATACAGAAGGTGATTATCAATACACATATTTTGGGAATGATATGATGTATTTTTTCCAAATTGTAAAGCATTTTTGTTATCACTGTGCACCTCTACATATACTTAAACAATTCAAGTAAGCCTTGTGTAGTTTCTATTTCCCAAAAAGGTTACTTGGATTCACCAATATCAGCAAACAATGAATAAACTACAAGTTGGATGGTGATGGCCTTCACATAAACTGTTAAGGATCCACGTTGGGGTGTCACATACCAACGTCACGCACAAATCCACAAGGAATGAATTCCACAATTTTTATTTTTTCATGCTCCGTATTTTAATGGCGGGAGCGGGTTAATTTTGTACCTCATTTTGTTAAGCCGAGTGATGGGGCATTTTGGAAAAACAATGGGTTTTATTTGGTTTCATCGGTTATATGGTGGGAGTGGAGGGATGTTTTGTTTTACACAAAAATTAATATAATCTTCTCTCTCTCTCTTCCTCTTTCTATTACCGATCTTGTTTCTCTCTACCCTAATTGCTTGCAAGCCGCAAGCTCCGCTCAGTGCCGGACGTCCGCACCTCCCTCTCCGCCGGCCACCGTCCATTGCCGAGATAGGTTCATGTGGATCCAAAAAGGGGAACTCGTACCTCCTCCAGGATTTCTGTCTTCCGACCACGCACGAGATCTAGAACGGGGATCCCTTGTCAGAAATATCTATTGTTCACCCTATATGATAACATATAAAAACATTAGGCATGTGTTGAAACTAAATATGTAAATCTAAAATCGAGCAATTAGATAGTTGATAAACAATGCAAATACTGAATTTTAGTCTAATTAAAAGAAATGGAAGAAGAGAGTTCAATTTGGGCTTCAAATTTCCTCGAAGGAAGGTGAGTCTCTTCGTACATTCCTTGGAATAGCCGAGCCCCGCGTGGCCGCGTGTACTATGCTAACTTGATATATTGATATGATGCTATCGTCTACATATAAGCATCATGCCATGATTTTCAATTGGGTTGTGCATACTAAATATCTTGGTTCTTTGGACCAGCACTTCCTCTCATCTAGAAGAACTCAAAAACTGTTAGCTTGCTATTTCAGTTTATGTAAAGAAATTTGGTGTTCTTGACCACAATGCATTTTCACTTACTCCTGTTTTCCTTTCTTTTTTTTCCTTCAGTGCTGTTGGGGATACTTGTGTGGCTTTGGATGAATGGGCTGCTCGACCGCAGGAGACCACATCCCTCAGTGACATTATTCCATGTGTCGACATTGCGACCGCCAATGAATCTTTGTCCAGGAGTAAGGAAGTCACTTTTCAGCTGGTAAAGGTCGTGAATGGCTTCATAGTCAATGTCTCCAATGTTAACTACCCTCCCGTAGTTGTACCCCCGCCTCTGAACTACAACCAATCCGGACCACGGATGCCCAGACTCTGCAATCCTTACAGGTCCGATCTGAGTGACCGTGTTTGTCGTAGTGGCGAAGCTACCTTTGACAATGCAGCTGAGGTAAATTCCTGAATCCACTTGAAACACTCCCTAGGAATAAGCGCTACTGCATACTTGCACCACGACATACATGAACTACAGCAGACATGCACTACCACATACATGAATTACTACATGCATTACTAGATTCGTAAACCTTTCATGACCTGTATTCGATGAGATCAGAAATCCATCTTGTGGAAAGCTTCAGGACGACGGAAGCTAGCTGACCTCATCGGACGTCCTCGCCATCTTGGGCGACCATGGCAGAGGAGCTCGCAGCTGGCGGATAGCGAGAGGAGCTCTCATGTAGCTCGACGAGCTCGTATTGACCCCTCATGGGGGCGGCATCCACCTTTTGACAATAGGGCACACCCTCCTTTCTTTTGCCTATAAATATGATCTCATTGTAACATGTGAATGACAGTTCACACTTTGCGAGAGTTTTCCACTTGAAGATTGGATGACCTCATCTATCTTTCCTCGAGCACGCACAACACTTGTTTCAAAAGGGAGGGTTCCTGTACACTCTTAGGTATGTGGCAAAACTTTCATAATGTAACATGTCCACCTCATCAAGTAATATAATAGCCTTCTATTCTCTTTTTTTGCCTCTTTTGTGATTACTCGCGAACTAGTATACCTTTTGGTTATACTACAATCCGAAATTTTTGTGCCTAAACCTCGGGTCCTTGCTAGCTGAGTTCTCCGCTCCAACACTCTCCACGTGTCGCATCCCCATCTCTCAACTACAACCAATCTGAACCACTAATGCACATACCACGCAACCCTTAGAAGCTAAATCTGAGGGATTGAAAGTGTCGTGACCCTGAATGTAACTTTGAGAATGCATCCAAGGTATATCACAATCCATTTTAAGCATTCCATAGGTATAACCACTCCTACATACATGTACTTTTATATATGCACACTGCTACATACATTCACTACTACATTTACATACATTACATATACACACTACTACATACATACTCTAGTTCATATAGGAACAAGCATTATTACATGCATACACTAGTTCATAAAGGATTCAAATTTTCCAAAGTAAATTACTACCATGTGCAATGTAGCAATGCCACATCTTTCATGTGAATGAAGGAATGGAAAAGGTTCATATGCGACACCAAGGTGGTCTCGAGAAACGAGATATGCTCGTCCGTCGGCCGCGTCACACCGAGCATCTACGGTGAGATGACAAACGCCGTCAGCATGAGCCAGGGCCTCTACCTATACGTCCCTTTCCTCGTGAAAATCGCGGACTGCGCCCTCGTCCGCGAGGCCTTCGACACGATTTCCGAGAACTTCTGCCCCTCGCTCGAACACTACAGCAGGATAATCTACATTGGCCTCAACATCGAGACGGCCGCCACAATGCTCTCCCTCGTATTCTGGATGGTGCTTGTTGCGCAAAGAATAGAACGGAAGAACTGCAAGAGAAGCACGACGCAAGAAGGCCCGCAGATTGCGGGGTACAAATTGCAGGAGAATTAAAATGGGATCAGTTAGCTATTGGGATTATTTGCCCCATCTGCTTAGATTTCCAAGTAAATGTGCCAGGATTTGTGTTTGTTGGGGAATTCAACTCTTCTGTTACAATTTTTATATGATTTGTAAGGTCTCTTGGACTTCTTCAGTTCATTGTGATTGTTCTTCATATTGAATCTAATTTGATTGAAAACATAATTAGGAATTAACAGATTATGGGACTGTTTGGGCGAGTGGTGGCAGTTAGAGATAGAGTGGTTGGAGATAAAGATAAAATAGTGTTCTTAAGGCCTCATTTGGCGCGTCGTTTTTGTCCGGTGCGTTTTTGCCTAACGTGACGCGGAACGCTTTTTTCATTTGGATTGCCGCCTTCGTTTTGAATCGCTGGCGTTTCATTGTAGGCGAAAAAATGACGGACCGAAACCCTCTCACGGAGCTCCGTTTGCCGGCGTTTTGTAGGAGAAAAAAAATTGCGAATTGCTGTTTTTGTCCCGTCTTTCTCCCGCCACCGTCACCGCTGTTTTGTCAAACGGTTCTTTGTTCTAAACAGCTCTGCAAACGCAGACTATCCAACAGATTTCCGTTTTCAGCAACCAGTTTCCACCAGTGTCATTTGTAAACCTGCATTTACAACAGCTACTTTTACAATCACAACCGCTAAACCAAATGAAGCTTCAATGAAATTTCCTCCTTGCAATTTGAATCAGACATAAATAGTGTTTGAGGGAATTTGTGGTTTCAAATGGAAGTCATTCAACCAATCAAAAATTGTGTTTGAGTTTTTTTCGGTGGCGTTTGCTCCCGGCGGGTTGAAATGGAGAGTTGGAACCGGAGGGGGCGAGGCGGGGTTGGAAAAACGGTGTTTGAGGGACTTTTTCTTCTTGCGGCGGGTGCAAACGGAGCAAACGCTGTCGGCGCCCCGTTTGTTTACCCGTCGTCCGGCAGCGTTTGCTCCAAACGCCCGGCGAAAACGCCGAAACAAATGAAGCCTTAGGCTCATTTTGGAACGACGGTGGAGGTCGTAAACACATGGGTTAAACCGTCATTCGTTAAAGATCACCTAACAAATATCATCCGTTTGAACATAAAAGTGGATGAAGTTCCTTAGGTGGGCATTTATGAATGACGATTTTACTTCCATGTTCATAACCGCCACCACCGTGCCAAACAGAGCCTTAATATTTTTGGGGCGAAAATACATGATGTGACAAAATGATCCTAAGCCATACTATCTAATTTGCATATGTACAAATTTTGATGCTATCATGTATTTTGAAACAAAATGGCATTATGGAGAGTAGAGATTTAGGCTCTATTTGTTTGGGCGTTTCGCAACTCCGTTTTGGCAAACGCCGCCAGAAGGAGGGTAATCAAATGAACTTTCGGCGGCGTTTGCTCCGTTTTCACCCGCCCGCCTTGAGAAATGCCCCAAAAAGCTCTGTTTGGAGCAGCCACCTCCCCCTTCCGATTCAAACTCTTCGTTTCCACCCGCCGGATCTAGGGTTGATATCGAGTCGAGTTCCAGCGATTTTGGCTCGGCTCGAAATCGAAATTTTCGACTCGAACTCGGCTCGAAGTCGAAATTGATTTCGAGTCGAGTCGGCACGACTCGAAATGACTTGATTCCGAGTCAGCTCGAAATCGAATCGAGTCGGCTTGAAATTGAATCGGGTTGGCTCGAAATCGAATCAAATCAGCTTGAAATTGAGTAATTTTTCGTTTTATTCATAGTTTGCTCAAAATTAAATGGGTCAACATATAAATTTAGCAAATGAAACATTTAAAACCTTCATTATTTTTATTTAGTCTTAAATTTTGTTATTTTTAATCTTAAAATAAGAATATATTAATAAATACATATATATTTTTAATTAATTCGAGTTGATTCTAATCATATTTCGAGCGATTCAGGGCTGGCTCGAAATCGACTCGAAATCAGATTCGAGTCAGATTGAATCGACTCAAATTGAGTCGAATCAATTTTAACCGATTCCGATTCGACTCAATTTTCGAACGATTTTCAAGCGACTTTCAAGTTTCGAATAATACGCTCAGTCATAGCCGGATCGACCCGCCACCGCTAAAACAAATGAAGTCTTATGCTCCAAGTTATAAAAGATAAATGTTTATTTCACTGTTATAAAAGATAAATGTTTATTTCACTGATTTATACTTCAAGTTATAAAATGGCATTATGGATGTGAGGTTGTAGGTCTGAAATAAACATATTAATCTAGAATGTTGGGTCTAGTCCTCTGTTTTTTAGTTCTTTAAAATCTTTTTTGTAGTTTAAAAAGGTGGTTATTTGGGTCAGTTTTGTTAGCACTCTCTGTGGATTTTTATATGAGATAGGTCCAAATAGTTGCAATATTACTTTAACAAAGAAATCAATATTGAGGGACGGGTGGTCCGAAAGAATTGCCTGGTACCATCGTGATGCTGGTTTATCTAAGTGTAGTGTGCCGTAAAGTAAATATTCTTGCGGATCTATTGTGTTATACTGAAAATTTTTGTTGAGATCGTACAGCCAATCGGTTGGATCTCCCTCAGAAAAACGCGGACAAGTAATAAAAAGTAATTTAGGTTGAGCAGAAATAACCTGAATTGGAGGCTAAGGTGACGGAGAGGCTCCCAGAATGCAGATTGCAGATCGGCCTGTACAATTCTCCGATTGTTTTTGCAGGCGCGAATTCTGTAGGTCCAGTGAGCGCTGAATATTTTCCATGTACATGCACAACTGGTTACGTAATTCCTCTTGTTGATCTTGTGAGTGGTCTCTGGACGTTAAGATTTGCTGTGTTAAAATCTTGTTCTAGGATTGCATATGGTGTCGTAGGGAATCAATTTGTGCTTGTTTGGTTCGCTGCTCTTCCTGGATAGCTTTAGAAACATCCATGAGATGGTGTTCCTCATTGTGAGATTTAGGGTGCGTTTGGCGTGCCTTATCACGGCTTATTTGCTCCGGTGAGGTTGGACAAAAATGTCATTGTTATATCAAAATCTTATGTCTCAAACTAATTTCTTTTTTTTTGTAACATTTGTGATATCAAACATACATTTTATGATAATGACGTTTTTGACCAACCTCACGGGAGCAAATAAGCTGCGATAAGCCGCACCAAACACAACCTTAATTCCGGCAGCCATGAGGTCGGAGAGGGTGGAGAGCAAGATGAGAGCACCAAGATGTAACACCTTGGTAACTAAATGAAAAAAATACGAAAGGAAGGGCGAAGAGGGGCCGGGATTGGGAGAGAGGGAGATGAGGTGAGAAACAAGAAGAACTTTCATAATTTTATTCCTTAAAAAACAATCTTACAGCCATACCATGTATTTATAGTAATTAATTACAATGCTTAATAACAGAACAATTTGCAACGACTCTGATGACGTGGCTATTCCTGAGCTGCCCGGCACTATTAAAGCGGGAAAGTTGGGACTGCCAAGTGGCGGCATCCTCTCCCTTCTTATGCTGTTGACTGTATCTGAGCCGTTGATTTAATTTTAAACTGCAGGTAACCGGCAGAAGATAATAAGAAACGGCTACCTCCAGATTTAACCTCCACCGTGTGTTCAGCCGGTGAGAATAGTAATGGTGTTGCAATAGCCCACCGCTTGTCGCAATAAAATAGTTTGAGCGAATTTTAACAGTGAAATTGTGTTTTCTCACATATTTTAACTCATTCTGCTATTGTTTTTTTCGTGTTCCATTTGTATGGTTTGTTGGTGTTCTAGCTTGAAATATTCTACTAGTAATAGTCAACTTTATTCATATAATTCTTCATATTTGCAGTTGTCCCTTCCTCATTTGCAACCCTTACAGAAAACCATTTAGCCTCCGTTTGGGAGGACTTATTTTCACCGGTCAAACGGTCACGACCGCATGAACCTGACCTTAATTAAGGTTCGGTTCATGCGGTCGTGACCGCTTGACCGGTGAAAATAAGTCCTCCCAAACGGAGCCTTAATGTCGTCTTCTTCGTTCCAATTGTGTCTTCAAAAAGCAGTCCGAGAAGAAGCAGCGGTCCTCCTGGAGATGAGTGGAGAACCGCATTCGATAATGCAGCATCCCCAGATCCAATAGCGTGAACGGGAGTAGCCGGCGTTATAGCGACCCCCGTCCCATGGGAACTATGGTTTGTGTTTCCTTCTTAAATGTCATTATATATTTATATCATTTGGTGAAACATTCATGTTTTTGATTTTGCCCCACTTTATTATATTTTTACCGTTTTCAAATTTTTTGAGGTGCTTAATTTTTTAAATTATTTGTCGTTCCCTTAATTTCTAGTAAATTTTGCATTCGGTTAAAACTTCTCAAGTAGATTGAGCAGTGGGTGCACTGTCGCGATTGATCATGGAGGAATCCCGTGCACAACTGCTTGTATATATGCATATATGTTGCATGGGTTGATGGATATTTTTTATGCAAAGATTTCATTTGTATTGTATTACAATCTTGTTTTGCTTGATAATCTATAGATATTACAAAATTTTGATTTGGAGTTGTGGTTAATATGGTGTCTTGATTAATGTTTTGAATTTTGGATTGGTTGCGGATCCGATTTTGTTAAATTGGTTAGAATAGTTGGGTTAGTCTAGCCAAATTGGTTAGACGATGTCATTGGAGGAGAGGAGAGATTATCCGAGGCTCGGATATGCAGTGATGCGCGCACAGGGTGATAGAAGTTGGAAGTGATTTCAGCTTTGTGAGTGCAGGTGACCTACTTTTGTTTTTAAAATGTTGTTGCATTTTCCTGGTTATAAATATTTTTCATTTTATTGTATTTCATCTTGTTCATATATCTATAATATATTAAAAAGAAATATGGATGACCTGCAAATATCAAGATCACAAAAATCCCGAAAATAGTCTTACCGTCGGATAGGGTTTCATAAAACATGAATAGCCCATGTAAAGCCAATAACTACATAAATAGAAAGGGCGATGTGGGACCCACAACCATGAATCAATATAAATAAATAGAGAGGGAGAAATGGGGGGCTGAAGTTTTGGTGAAAAAAGATTAGGGCTTCATTTGTTTCAGTGGTGGCGGGTCGATCCGGCGGGTGGAAACGGAGTGTTCGAAATGGAGGGGGGAGGTGACTGCTTCCAATGGAGCTTTTTGGAGTGTTTCTAAAGGCGTGCGGGTGGAAACGAAGCAAACGCCGCCGGAGGTACATTTGTTTACCCTCATTCTGGCGGCATTTGCCTAAAACGGAGCAACGAAACGCCCAAACAAATGAAGTCTAGAGAGGGGGAGAGAGGAGAGATATACGGACAAGGGTGGCATAATAATTGAGGGGAAAGAGTAGAGAGGGGGAGAGAGGGAGTGCGTCCTACTTCAAGAGAGAAAAATATAAGTAGTTAGGGCCAAAGACACATGCTGTTCACTCACATAGAGCACTCAAGTAGGGCCGGAGGCCCGTGGAGTAGAGGTAGGCGTGCACATAAAAACCGGACCCAACCGGTCCGGTTGGGACCGGACCGGTTGGGACCGGACAGAGACCGGTCCCAGTTAGGACCGGTCCGGTCCCGGACCGGTCCAGTGGTCCCTGTCAGTCCCTCTTTTAAGGGTAAAAACCGGTCCCGGTCCTGGACCCGTTTCGGGACCGGTCGGGACCGGCTAAAAGAGTCGTTAAGGCTCTTTTAATATAGCCGTTAAGGCTCTTTTAATAGAGCCGTTAACGGCTCTATTAAAAGAGCTTAACGTGGCAGGCTCATTAAAAGAGCCGTTTGGCTCTTTTATTTTAAATTTTTTTTTATTTATTTAAACCCCCCCCCCCCTCATTTTTCTTTTATTTTCTCTCTCTCACTATCTCTCTCACTATCTCTCTCACTATCTCTCTCACTCATATTCGTGTTAAATGGCTTCCTCCTCATCCATGCCGGCGTCCTCCTCAGCGTCCGTCGATCATGAGATCGTTGAGCACCGGCATAAAGCGGCGGTATGGGATAACTTCGATAAAGTGCGGATCGGCGGCGAAATTAAGGCGAAGTGCAAACTTTGCGCGAAGCTTATGACCGCTAACAGTAGCAACACAACGCTCGCCCGACACAACAAATCGTGTCTTTCCAAACAAGCCCCGTCTGAGGCCAACCAAGCTCAAATTTCGACGACCGGGCACATTTGGACGTATGACCAAGCTCGGCAACGGGAGCGACAAATGGAGAATGTCATCAAAAGCGGACTTCCGTTCAATCACTACGACAACGACGAAATGACGTCTTACATACACGAAGCACTCCAACCAAAATATCAACAGGTAAGTCGTACTACAACTCGACGTGATGCTTAACAAGCTTACCTGCAATCAAAATTATATTTACAAAATTATTTTGAAACATTCGACGGTCGAGTTAGTTTAACGAGCGACGTTAATTTGGACTAGCGGTTTAGTTGACGGAGTTTCTTATATTTGCATAACTTGTCACTGGGTCGATGCCGATAGTTGAGAATTAAATAAACGTATAATTTGTTTTGAAGGTTTTGAATATCAGCACACCGGTAAAGCTATTTATCAGGTGATTATTAAGTGTATTAGAGATTTTAAAATAAAAGATAAAATTTTAAGTATTTCGTTTGATAACGCCTCGAATAATAATATGGCTATTAAATATTTGATTAATGATTTGGAACCTATGCTAGATGGTATTTTTTTTCATATACGTTGTGTATGTCACGTTCTTAATTTAATTGTGCAAGATAGTTTAACTTTTATGAAAAATTATGTTATTAAAATACGTACTAAGTTACGAGTTATTTATAGTTCAAAACGACGAAAACAAGATTTCAAAAAATTTGTTATAGCACAGGGTAAAATTTTTTTGGGTCCATCTTATGATATGTCGGTACGATGGAATTCCACGTACAAAATATTAAAACGGGCTTTGTCACAGAAATCGTTATTGATAGAATTTTATAATAGTGTAGAAGAATCACATGATTTAGATGCGTCAGATTGGGCTATAATCGAAGATTTCGTAAATTTATTAGAAAGTTTTTATCGGGCAACAACTATTTTATCTGGCGTTTATTATCCTACTAGCTCGCTTGTTATTGAAATTTTTTTATTAATTACTGAAACGTTTAAAACTTACAAAATTAACCCAATATGGCGTCCGTTAATATTACTAATGGAGGAAAAGTTTTTAAAATATTATACGCATATGCCACCTATGTTTTCTTGTGCTGCGGTTTTAAACTCTTTAATGGGTGTAGACGGGGTTGAAAATTTTATAGAGGAAATTAATCGAAATTTAGAGTTAAACGAATCTTCTAGTAATTTTCACAACGTTAGTGTTTCAAAATTTAATTCTGATTTTACTCGCCTATATAATTATTATGATCAACTATATGGATTGCGACCTCGCGAGGAATCCACCGCCCCTCGAACAAAAGATATTTTAAAAAATAGATTTTTAGAATTCGCTTCGAAGAAAAAACAACGAACTTCGAGTACTTTAAACGAATTAAGTTTATATAACAAAACACAATTTCAAGATTTTATGACCGCGTACGAAATAGAAAATTTTGATATTTTAAAATGGTGGAAAATTAAATGTAATAATTATCCTATTTTGCCTTAATGGCCCGTGATTTACTAACCATCAAAGCTAGTACGGTAGCTTCGGAGTCTGCATTTTCTTTGAGTGGCAGGATTCTGAACGAGCGAAGGAGCCGTTTGACCGAAGAATCTTTGGAGATTTGCATTTGCTACAAAGACCATTTGGACGCTTTGAGGAGGAGACAACACGTCTCGTCAATTGAAGACAGTGAGTCTGAAGTTGAAGACGAGCTTAATAACTTAAATCTGGGGAGCGCCGCAGGATAATGACGTTGAAGTTGAAGACGAGATCAAAATCAAACGCGACTCCGGAGTTGAAGACAAGTCCAAGGCTCAACTCAAAATTTTGAATTTGTATTTTGTAATTTAATTTCAAATTTAATAAAAATGTTCGTATTTTGATTTTGTATTATAATTTGTAATTTGTATTTTGATTTTATAGTTTTATTTCAAATTTAATAAAAAATTTTATTTACTTTGCAATTTTGCATTTCAAATTATTACATGTTAATATGTTATTTAATTAAATTATTAAAATTGAAATATAATAATATATAAAAAAAATTAATTAAAATAATTAATTTAATTAACCGGTCCCGGTCTGGGACCGGTTAGGACCGGTTAGGACCGGTCCTTCCGGTCCCAGACGGTCCCGATTTTCTAAGGAAAAAACCGGTCCCGGACCGGGACCGGTTTGGGCAGGACCGGTCCGGGACCGGTGTCCCAAAAGACCGGTCCTGCCCAGGACCGGTCCCGAACCGGGACCGGGGTCTTTATGTGCAGGCCTAAGTAGCGGTGTGTGTAGAAAATAGTGGGATTTATGTGATACATATTTATTTGTTCATTTATATTATACGAGCATCTTCGCATGGGCTACGCCCGTGCTCGATGCTCTCGTGCGGCCTTCGGCCGCATGCAGACGGGCTTCGCCCGCCTCCGAACGGGCTTCGCCCACCTCCGAACGGGCTTCTCCCGTGCTGATGTGTCGTTGCGGGCCGTGCGCACCAAAGCGGGATGCGCTTGCATCAAAGTGGGATGCACCCATATCAAGACGGGCAGTGCTCGCAATATATACATATGACTACTCAAAATGACCGTAAAAAAATATAAATCATTATTACAATTTTTATTTTGTTCCGTTGAACTTAGAGCTGAGGTTCCAATATTAAAGCCAAATTAATTGCATTCTAATGGAAGAGCCAACTCCAATTCAACTCAACTCAACGAAGGAACCCAAAAAAGAATTGACAGAGAAAGAAAACTTAATGGATTCAACTATATTTGTGATGGACGAAGAAGAGGATAATTAGAGAGAGAAACTCTTTTGCTGCGAGCATCCGACGGTAGCTCCTACCAATAAATATACCTTCCCGTCTTCTCCTTCCTCGCCATGCCAGATCTCAACACAGCGCGCGGCGGACAAAAAGAGGGCAAAAATCGCCATGCCGGCGTCGGCGGAAGCAGGCATGGTTTTCTTCTGCTTTCTGGTAGACACTCGGAAGATGGTGAGGAGTTCGAAGCCGGCGGCGGGGATTTGCTCCCGGTGCGGCGGCGGAGCCAGCGTCGCCGACATGGAGAGCGCCACCAGGTTCTGCTATGTGCCGATCTACCGGAGGACGTGGCGGGCCATAATCTGCACATTCTGCGGGGCCCTCCTCAAGTCCTACTACAGCCGTCGCAGAGGCGACGGTCGCCGGTGGGAGGATCTCGGTGCACGCCGTTTGTTTTCTTCAGATCTACACACAGGCGTGATGAAGGCTGCCGTTAATTAGAGAGAGAAAGATGGAGAGAGAGGGGAGGTACGGCTTCCTGCAGTTGACAGCAATATATAAAGCAGAGGAGGAAGATGATATTAAGCGGCTCGTCGTCGTGGCGCACTCACCTGAAGCAGCGGAGCAGCAGGGGCAAAAGCGGTGGCGCACTCACCTGAAGCGGCGGAGCAGCAGGGGCAAAAGGGGGATATCAAAAGTTACGGACGCAGCCCTTCCCTTAATATAGTAGTATAGATAAAAGGAGGCTTTTCACATAGGTAAAATATGGTAGCATTTTTTTGTCATTTAACAAAGAAAAAGAATTTTAGGAATGATTGTATCACGAATAAAACAAGAGTAGCACCAATTGCAGAGAAGATGCGAGAAGCACGACTAAGATGGTTTGGACATGTGCAAAGGACACCATTAGAGGCACCTATTAGGCGTTGTGAGAATCTAATCACTAAACATGTTAAATCAGGGAGAGATGGACCACTAAAGACATGTACTTGGGCACTAGTAAGATTATGACCCAAGAAAGGGCACAATGACGACAAAGGATCCATACAGTTGATCCCACTATAGTGGGATAAAGTCTTTGAGTGTTGTTGTAACAAAAAAAAAGAATTTTCTATGTGAGCAATTTTTAATGTCACCTCTCACCTCTATTAAATGGTGTGCCCTGTTTTTTTTTGTATGAATTAAATGTATAAATAATATTACATGACGAATATCAAGCATCTATAATTATAGAGTATTATATTTAGAAAATAAAATATTAATTAGTATCAAAAATAATTAATAAATTATTACATAATGTAAATACAAGCTCAAATCATGATGAGAATTGAACTCATGCTGATTCCGTGTGCCTTTTTAAACTTCTAAATAGAAATCAAATTTTTATTTAGTTGAAATATAAAAATGATTAGAATTAATTTTAAAAAAATCATTTTGAAGACATCTCCACTACTGTTTTAAGCATATTTTTTGCGAAATAATATTTTCATACAAAATCTGCTCAAAAAAAATCATATTGTAAGCTTACCACTTTACTCTTATGTCGTTATGATCATCGTCAGAAAAGAAAACAATTTTTGAACCTTTAAAAGTGTATGTTTCTTATGTAACTAACACCTCAATCTAATTTAACAACAAAGTAGTAATCCGGTCCGGCCTCACAATAAGAAGTAAACTAACCAACGGTATTAAAACTGCTACATAACAGACATAAATAAAAATACTAAAAAAAACTTATAGGGAAAGTAATATAGTTTCGCCTAATTTCAAAAATGTCACACCCTCCCAAAACCAATAAAACTAAGCATTGCTCCGCACAAAATTGAAAATAAGACACCAAAATCCTTAAATATATTAGAACAAGACTTATCCCGAGTCAAAAACTACAGGGGTGTTGAAGCCGGGAAAAATCTCTATTCCAAAATTCGGATCAAGACAGCCTAAGGATACTGATTCTACGATCCAACGTCACAATTCAAATGGCTAGCGAGAGAGAGGAAACTATCTATAAGCACACTCCAAGTGCTCCAGTATGGAGGTCCCACCACGTATCCGGAAGCTTAGAAGAAGCTTCCCCTCCGCAACCAAAAGGCTGGGCGAGTATCCACTTGGGGTGATCTCCACCTCTTCCAAAGTTGTCATTTCTATTACCCCTAGGGGGGGCTATTTATAGAAAAATCCTGGGGGGGGGGGGGGGGGGGGTATAGGCGAGTATCCAGCTTCTGCCAGCGAGTTCCAAGGGATACTCGCTCATACTCGCTCCAGCTCGCATCTGCTCGTCCAAGCTCGTCTCTGCTCGTCCAAGCTCGTCTCTGCTCGCCCAATGATCTGTGAATAGCCGTCTACTTGGGTACTTCTAGTCTCAACAAATTACGGGTTATACAAGGGGGTAAACGTACTTGAATCCAATGACCGCGCGCACGAATATTTACTCTCGATTGAAACCTGAAATTAAATTTTATATCCAAATTTTTTCTCTTGATTTAAACCACATCACGGTGACTGCCGCCGCGCTAAACAGTCTTATTTACTTTCTCTTTCCTCTTGAGAAGAAAAATTAGAGGAAGAGAGAGAAAGGAAGAAGATTAGTCTTCCTATACTCTTTCACAGCTTTCTTGCGCTGCATGGATATTATAGGGGGGCTGCAGTTCAACATAGCTGTGGAAATTTACATGGAGAGACCAAATTGCATATCAAGAGCTTTACCCATTGATTCCGTGCTTCACATTGGTAAGACATGTCCTTAGTTTCAAGGGAGGTTCTTATAATTTCAAAAGTAAGAGGGGTGCAAACTGTAATTAAGCTAAGTTTCAGCGAAATTTTGGTAGCATCCCAACTCTCAAAGTACAATAAACACAGTACCAAGGCTGTAGATAAAACAACAAAAAATCCATATAGTATTCCAGATGTAAGCAGTTTCTCTATACTAAACAGTAATAACATATTCACAGAAATATATATAATTTACTAAGATTAGTTCTCATTTCATGGCTGAAGCAGATTCCAGTAGGGCCAAGTACTCGGCTATGGCCTCCCCTTCTTTGGAAACCTCGAGGTCGTAGTCCGCGTATGCGTCTCCAGTGAGCTCCTTCGCAAGCTCATCCTCCATCTCCTCGTCCCTCTCTTCCTCGGGTGAAGCCGACAAAGACGAACCCTCCGTAGCATCACTTACTGGCACAAGACCGCTGACAGATTGTTCGCTTCCCATTGTTCCGTCCGCCACATTATTTTCGTCTAATGGCTGGATTATGTTTCCCAGGTCCGACGTATCGCCCTCAGTTGAATGGGCGGCTGCTTGGGCTCAAGTATAATGAAAAAAGTTAAGTAATATTCTTCATACACTTGTTACAGGAACTCTAAACAAAGAGGAGGAAGCCTCAGGCATGGATTAGTGCCCCCAGGCTTCGATGAGGGCGCTGCTAATTTCGGTAAAGGAGAATGTGATTGGGTCCCACGTCATCAGTTATCAAGTAATTATATTATTATGCTTGTTTATGTTATCAAGTCGAGTCTGAGTTGTATTGAGCTGAGTCAGCCATATTAACTTTATTATTGTCTTTATTTGTTAGGGTTGGTATTGTTGGTATATAAATAGACAGGTCAGTATGAGCAATGGTGATGTGAACAAAGGTGGGGGTGTAGTTTTTGAAAGATAATAAAATGCGATATTTTAAAATAAATATGGCGCGAAGGTTTTCGCAGGCTCTTTTAAACCGAAAAAAACGGTCAAGACGTCGCTTGCAAATGCAAGACTACCGCACAAACATTGTAACATCACAAAACATAATTTCACGGGCATAACAATCGAGTGGTGGCAAGAACGTGCTAGAAATAAATGGTAATGAGAAGATAATATCAATTCGGGCAAGCTCTAACAATTAACCTTCCATTTAAATATTTAAGCACAAAATAACGACTGTGGGAGAGCAAGGAGGTAGAGAGGTATACCAAGGGTAGAGGTATAGCAGTGGTTGTGCATCCCATTTCCAAGAAGGGATGGTTGTGGAGCAAAGGGGAGGTGCTGAAGGGCTGGCAAGGTGCTGGAGGTCTTCTGAGTGCTCGGGAAATGAAGGAGGTCGTCACTAGAAAGAGGGAGCACGTTGGGGCTTCACTGGGAGTGCGGAGGATGGTGAAGGAGGGGGCCGCCAGAGTCTAGGAAGGCCCAAACATGCAGCTCAACGGCCGGCTGAGCTTCACCGGGAGTTTCCATCAACCAGGGCGCACAGGAAAAGCCGCGGCAGGAAGCGAAAGACTTGCAGACGGGTCGCTGGAGGGCTCCGGCATCAATCGATGGAGGCAAGGCGCGGGGAGGGGGATTCAGTGGCGGCGGAGCTCTGTCGTCGGAAGGGGAAGGCGGAGCTAGAGTTGCGTCGATCCGGGATGTGCGGCTGGAGAAGAAACCGAGCGAGAGCAAAAGTCTCGTTCAGTTTCTAATTTTCCAAGCCGCCTGTAAAGGAAGAGGTAGGTTTGTTTTTATAGAAGGGGATTAGGGCTTTTTTTTAGTTCATTTTGATATTGGCAGATTTTAGAAATAATGGAGTGGGCTTGTGGAGAGGGCTGGATGATAAATGGGCTTTTGAAAATTAAGCTCACCACAATGCAATTTGATAGCTCATAAAATTATAGATAATTACTTGAGTCTGCCCTAATTAACCTATCTCCTAAAATACCAGACCTACGCATTTAAGGTCCAGTTGGCCGGTCACACCAACGAGTCAAACAAAAATTGCGCTCATAACATACGCGATACAAAATAACATTCAAGCGCTCATAACATGCGCGATACAACTCGACGCTACAAAACAAACCAAAAACTGCGTGAAAACATGCGCTACAAAAATAAAAAAAAAAGTAATAAAAAAACGTGCAATAATAATAATAAAAACGACGCGGCACGGGTTGCATCAATTCTCCCAGAGTTGAAAGAGCACGACCCCGACGAGACTCGATGCGACTTGCAAGTAGAAAGTTCAAGCGTCGATCGGAGAGATGTTGCATATTGTCCTGTTGATACAGTGGCTGAGTCCCAAAACCTTGAAGTAACCTCTCATCCCAAAAGCTCGCAATCCATTAGTCAAAATTTCATGCCAAATATTTAAATAAACAGTAATGATTAGAGCTTGCAGAGGGTGATAGGGGCGGTGTGTGAGAAAAACGTGAGGCAGGGGAAAAAGCAAGAAACAATAGCAGGATAGAAAGAAAAGCAGGAGGAAAGTGTGATCAACCTGTGGAATTATTATTTCATAACGCATCATACACTCGCCTGATAGACACCTACGAACGTCTACTAGACCAGGATCGTTTATCGCTATGATTTCACCCAATGAAATCACACTTGAGTCACAAAATTTTAAACAGATCCCAAATATATCGATCAAGTTCTTCCGCAAAAACCCATGGAAACGGGTGTCCCGATGAGTATAAAATCTACGGGTCATCTCAACTCTCCTCGTACGGCTCGACCTAAAAATCTCAAACACCAAACGATCGAGGTGAGGTGCCTCAATGTGCTCGGTTGCAACCAAGGAAAACGATGCGGACTAAACGTGTGTTCGTCAAATACGAAGTCAATAAAAGGTGGTGCTTCGAGAGCACCTAAGATAGATGACTCTCGAGAATCATAAGCCACCTCCTGGAGCGAGGGCCCAGGCCGAAGCGTGGCACTAAACAGGAGTAGTGTAGTGGAGACTAAGGACGACGAAGTAGATGCCGGTGAGGTCCTCCCAGGTGCTCTAGGAACAGGACCATTCTTCTGAGGAAGAAGAATAATCTTGCACTCATGGTGATCAAAACAATGGGAGTTCCTCACACCATCATGCAGAACATGTCGGTCATACTGCCATGTAGGGGTGCAAAAGAGTCGAGCTCGAGTCGAGCTTGGCAAAATTTCCAAGCTCGAGCTCGAGCTTTTCATTTGGAGCTCGAGCTCGACGAGCTCATTTATCCCAGCTCGAGCTCGAGTTTCGAGCTCGCGAGCTTTTTTGCTCATGAGCTTTATTTTCTTATTTTTTTTATTTTTTTAAAATGTATAAATAAAAAACTCGCGAGCTCATGAATAACACTAGATGAGCTCGAGCTCGACTCGTAATCGAGCTCGAGCTCGTCGAGCTCCACGGGCTCGAGCTCGAGTCGAGCTTTTTTCGAGCCGGCTCATCGAGCTTTCGAGCCGGCTCAACTCAACTTACACCCCTACTGTCATGGTTGTCCTAGAAGTATGTAGCAGACATCGATGTGGGAGATATCACATAACACTAAATCACAATACACGTCCCCGATAGAGAACTCTACCTGACAATGATGAGTAATGGGTATAGTCAACGGACTACTAACCCCAGATAAATGGAACGGCTGCTCTAAGGAGCATGTTACAAGTCCTAACTTCTCTATCATTCGCTGAGACACGTAGTTTTCCATACTGTCGTTATCAATAATAATGGAATAGAAATGCTCCTGAATGCGGGCGGTAGTGCAGAAAATTTCCTTTCTCGCCAGAAGTAACCAAACAAGAGTGAAGAACACAAACTAGGTGCTCTGCTTGCTCTCCCTCGACCTCGATAACACTATCAGCCACGGACAGGGGCTCGGGCTGGGAGTCACTAAGGAAGACTCCATACTCAGGTTCACCTCCGGTGATGGAATCAATCACTGTGACAAACTGGCGTCGCGGGCACTCAGAAGATTTGTGCCCAGGCTCCATGCACTTGAAGCATCGTAAAACTACAGTGTGGGGTCGGGCTCCTACGAGCTCCTTACCCCGAGACGGGTCAGGGTGAAGAGTCGAGGCTCCAGTAATGGCAAGAGGTGAGGAATCAGTAGTAGCAGATGTGAGTGTAGTAGTGGTGGTACTCGAAGTGAGTCTATCAGCAGACCTGATGACTAGTAATTTAGTCATCATTTTAACTTAACTTATTATTTGATATTTAAATAAATTATTGTATTTATTCGTTATTTTTAAGAATTTTCATAAAATTTATATTTTATGTTCTAAACATATATATTTTGATTTTTGTAGGAATGCGGCAGGTCTGGGGGAAATTCTGTGCAATATCCCGCGGTCACATCCATAATATATCATTCGAGTCAAGTTCGCTCGATCACCAGCTTTGCATGTGTGGGGCACTCGCTCACGTCACCTTCTTCGACGCCTCCAAGCATGCAAGCCCCTACTTATTATTTATTATATATATATATATATATATATATATATATATATATATATATATAGTTCCACGTGGCCACCTCCACCTTGCTGTGCATGATTAAGCCGCTCCCCCCAACTCCTCCGGCAACTCCACCTCCTCCAAGAGCAGCACAACTCCTCCAGCATGGAAGCTGCAGCCACCTCAACGGCAACCACCAAGCTGCCCGGGCGACTATGCAGCTGCTCCAGCCCCTCCCAACTCCAAGCTCCGGCCAAACTTCTGCTCCGCCACCTCTGCGCCGTCACCTCATCTCGTCCATGCAACACCATCACCGCGCACCACCCCAGCAGATCCACCTCCAGGAAGCTCGGCCACCTCCACAAAGCTCCAGCGCCGCCACCGTTCTCCGCCACCTTAGCTCCATGCAGCCACGTCAGCCCGGTTTCCAGCAAACGCCACGTCATCTATCTCCTCCAAACTCGCCTCCAGCTCACCGATCCGCGTCAAAAATCTCCCGCCAACTGACCTCCCGCTGCTGCCGTTTCATACGGGAGAGAGAAAAAACTGCAATTATTTAATTCCGTCGGTACTGTAGCATGAACAGTAACGGCGGAAATAATTAATTCAGCGGTTTTGCTAATAAGGCTTATAAATACCCATTTCCTGAGCATTTGAGGGCATTCCGGGGAGCGGAAAATTTCTGAGGCATTTCACTTGAGAACAATTCTGAGTCAAAACTCAAAAGTTTTTTTTTTATTTAGTTGTTCTTCAATAATCTTGCACGTCTATTTGTAACGCCGCGCATTTATCCCTTCAAATCTTTTCTGAATAGCAAAAAAATCTCTGTATTCCACTTAAAATTTTATTACTTGTCAATTTCGCATTTTTTTTCATGACGTCGCATTTTTATATTAACAATCCGCTCAACGCCATGGACAACTAATTTTTACAGTAATCGATCACGATGATCCGATGATGAAATAATTTTTGCTGTGATTTTAATTTTGCTTTTCTCAATTTGTTGAACGCTTAAGATTTAGCGTTGATCAAATCATTGAGGCTATATATTTTATATAGTTTTCAAATTAGTTTTCGCTCTTTAGTTGGCCGAGAGGCTCGTAAGACGAATCGATCACTCATTGGTAAAAAGAGTAGAACGCAACCCTCGAGAGAGGACGACGTAACTCTTCCGGATTGGAGTAAAATCCAATAGCGAGGTTTACTACCTAAAGCAAGTCTTAGGCGATGCGATTTGAGAACGAAACTTCGGTCGAAACACCTAAGCTTAGTTGAACCTAATCCTCGAGAGAGGAGCGTTCATGCTTCGGGAACCTCCACGGTCAAAGCCTCTCCAACAAGAGAATTGCACTTTATTTCATTCCGTTATTCTCTATATTCAAGGTGATTCAACGATCTACTAGCTTTTAACCCATCAAATTAAGTCAATTAATATTTCTAGTTTTTACTTTTCGCAACCCAACTTCAAATTTCTATTGATAAAATAATAGCGATTTTCAAGAGTAGAATTACTCAACCACCCCGAGTCTAATACGACCTTGGTTTTTATAAACCTATACCACTCCCGATACGGTACACTTGTCGCTGTCGTTTGCGGATATAGTTTTGCGTGATCAAGACCCATCAGTAAAACTCTGACCAGATGTCCTCTTCTGGAGAGCTTCAACTCGGCGTGCCCGACTGGAGATCACTCCATAGGTCCCGGAAATAGTGTAGCTCTAAATGGTCTCGTATAGCGTACTAGTAGCCAAGGTTGTAGATATCGGATGTCGGAGACACGCCGGTTTAGGTTTTTCATGTCGGTTTTAGTATGTCGGGGGATATATCAGGGAATATTTCAAATATCGGGCTTTAATATTTAGTTATTTATGTGTAATTATTTATAAATTTAATCCTGTTTAATTTATATATATTAAAATATTAATAATTTGATATTTATTAAACTCCTAAATTTATCAAACTAATATAAATATTTTGTGTTACACATGTAACAACAGTATAACGCGTGAAATAAAACAAGAGAAAGCAAAAAGTTACGAAGTTGTCGATGACAATAAAAAATAGGAGAACCTTTAGTCCATAATTAAAAGATCATGCATAATTGAAGTCGACGACAAGACTTGAGCAAGGAAGAAAAATAGAGGAAGGGAAAAACAACATGAACAATGAAACAATTTTGGATATATTGTTCTGTTAGAGCATAAACACTAATTAAAATAAATTAAAAAAAATCAGTCGATAAAATGTCGGGATATATCGGCAAATATATCGGTCAATAGTAGACATATCGGAAGATACATTCCAAAAGGCTATTTTGCAAAAAATATATCGGAAACATGTTGTTTTGTCCATGAAACTTTTATGTCGGCCGACATATCGACCATGTCGGAGGATATCTACAACAATGACCGTATCTCATTCAGATAACGGGCCACAATCATGTGGTCTTCCTCCTTCAGATCTAAGTGTAACTGGAGAACCACGTACTCGTTCGTGTACTCGTGAATAGTTTTGTTGTCTTGTCGTAGGTTGTGATACCTACGATACAAGGTCTGCATGAAATCAGCGGGGACGTACCTCCTCTTGAGTTGAGCTTTGAACTCAACCCAGGTGGTGATAGGCGGTTGTTCCATAGTGTACCGCATACGCTCAACTTGCCCCCACCATGTGAGTGTGGGGCCCTTCAGCTTCAATGTAGCATACTCCACCTGCTGGTGGGCAAGTGTGCGCTTCCAGGTGAGGAATCGCTCAAGTCTTTTGTACCAATCAATACACACTTCAGGCTCTAGTGTGCCCTCAAAATCCTCCAATATCTAATTTAATACCTGCATCCCACCTAGGTGGATGCCTGTGTTCGTGATGTGCTGGATTGGGGATTCTGGTGGTGGAAGCGTAGGGGGTTGTGCAGGAGGACCCCCTAAGTGATAATGTGCTTCCAAGTTGTTGACCGAGGTGCGCAATCCTAACATGACTTGGTTCGTATCTCCCACGGTGACAGAGAGGGCAGCGGCAGTGGCTATGAGTTCGTCCATATGTTTACTCATGTCTCTAAACTTCACTCTATGTGTTCGACTCTCGAATCCATGAATAATTTTGAAAACTCTTGAACTTACAAATTTTTGGAAACAACCGCCGCTTGGCTATCACACGATAGGAGTGAGATATCCCAGCAGGCCACACCAAACTGATGTGAACCAGGGTGGGGTGTAGTTTTTGAAAGATAATAAAATGCGATCTTCTAAAATAAATGTGGCGCGAAGGTTTTCGCGGGCTATTTTAAACCGATAAAAACGGTCAAGGCGTTGCTCGCAAACACAACACTACCGCACAAACGTTGTGATGTCACAAAACATAATTCCACGGGCATAACAATCGAGTGGTGGCAAGAACGTGCTAGAAATAAACGGTAATGAGAACATAATATCAATTTGGGCAAGCTCTACAATTAACCTTCCATTTAAATATTTAAGCACAAAATAACGACTGTGGGAGAGCAAGGAGGTAGAGAGGTATACCAAGGGTAGAGGTGTAGCAGTGGTTGTGCATCCAATTTCCAAAAAGGGATGGTTGTGGAGCAAAGGGGAGGTGCTAAAGGGCTGGCAAGGTGCTTAAGGTCTTCTGGATTGCTCGGGAAATGAAGGAGGTCGGCACTGGAAGGAGGGAGCTCGTAGGGGCTTCAGTGGGAGTGCGGAGGACGGTGAAGGAGGAGGGTGCCGGAGTCTAGGAAGGCCCAAACATGCAAATCAGCGGCCGACTGAGCTTCACCGGGAGTTTCCGTTAACCAGGGCGCAAAGGAAAAGCCGCGGCTAGAAGCGAAGGACTTGCAAACGGGTCGCTGAAGGGCTCCCACGTCAATCGATGGAGGCAAGGTGCGTGCAGGGGGATTCAGCGGCCGGCGGAGCTCTATCGTCGGAAGGATAAGGCGGAGCTGGAGTTGCGTCGATCCGGGATGTGCGGCTAGAGAAGAAACCGAGCGAGAGCAAAAGTCTCGTTCAGTTTCTAATTTTCCAAGCCGCCTGTAAAGGAAGAGGTAGGTTTGTTTTTATAGAGGGGGATTAGGGTTTTTTAGTTCATTTTGATATTGGCAGATTTTAGGAATAATGGATTGGGTTTGTGGAGAGGGTTGGATGATAAATGAGCTTTTAAAAATTAAGCTCACCACAATGCAATTTCATAACTCATAAAATTACAGTTAATTACTTGAGCCTGCCCTAATTAACTTATCCCCTAAAATACCAGACCTATGCATTTAGGATCTCGTTGGCCTGTTACACCAACGAGCCAAACAAAAATTGCGCGAATAACATGCGCGATACAAAATAACATCCAAGCGCCCAAAACATGCGCGATACAACTCGACGCTACAAAACAAACCAAAAATTGCGCGAAAACGTGCACTGCAAAAAAATAATAATAAAATTTAAAAAAAAAGCATGTGCGATAATAATAATAAAAACAACGCGGCGCGGGTTGCATCAAATGGGATGAAAAGATTAATCTAAATTTCTCCTCTCTCAAGCTTTTTCTCTCTAGTTCCTCTTCTCATCTTCCGCATTCTAGGGTTACCCCATTGTATCTCCCCCCTCCACTACATCTGATGAATCCCCCAAGGAAACCCTTGACAATTTGGTATCAGAGTTTTCCTCTTCCTCCTCCCCACCGTCCTCCACAACAACAGCCTTCTTCTTCCGGTAAAGAGAGCCTCGTCGACGTCTCCAACAACAATCTGGTCATCCGCCGGGAAAAAGGGCCAACGGAACCCCTTCAACCCTTGTCCAGGTGTTGCGAGTGCAGTAGCCTTCTTCATCTAGGAACGGGAGCCTTGTCGACCTCGCCAACAAGCAGCCCTGTAGTGCTTTATCCTTCACACACGTCTCTCTGGTGGCTCTTCAACGACGCACCCCTTCCTCTGGGTTGACAGACCGCTTAGCTTCCTCGATCTAATACTTACTCAACGCCGCCCGCAATCGATGTTTCTGAGTGATCCCCTCCCTTCCAGTGATCATCTTCCTCGCTCGATCCACGCAACAACTGGTTCTCTCCAAGCCGCGTTCCACGACAATGTGCTCTCGAGCAGCCATCCTCGATCCTTCCTCCTCGACAGCCAAGCCGCCTCTTTGTTTCTTCGACAACCACCGCTCCCTTCATTTCCACGGGACTCCTGCCACGGAGCCCTGCTCATTCTGTCGGACAGTATGCTTCCTCTGCTTCACATCCCCCTCAAGCCCCGGGCTGCGCGCGATTCTACTCTCATTGAGATGCCTGCTGCTCTCCCTCGGGCCCCACAACCCTCTTAATTGGAAGTGCATGCTTGCCAATTAATTGATTTTTTAAATTAATTCTTACTCGAATTAATTATCTAATCCATTAACTGTGATGGACATGAAAATAACTGTCGCTGAAACGCCAAGGCAACCGTTTTTCTACGTTTGCTGATGGATTCCTTCCAGACTTCCTCAACGCAACTCATCGCCGACATCCGCAATGGGTCGAGGACTGCGACTACTCCGTCGTGGTCGGCGTTTCTGCCGTTGTCACCCATGCCACTATCGGACTCTGCAGACCAGTTATTGATGCAGCTTTCACCTTCCCCGCAGCCTATTCTCCTCGAGTAGTCGCCTCTTCCGCCAACGCCCGCAGAGGCTCCACCGCTCTCCACGGTAGTTGTCACTTCACCAGCACAACCAGTGGTATCCGCTCCGCCTCTTCCCCCACCGACATTGTCGCCTTTCAGCCCATCGGTGGTGATGTTGTCACCATCTGTTCCCACGGTCACCGTCCCACAGCCTCTGACTCTGGCCGCCTCGCCGCCTCTTCTATGGACGACTACTTTGTCGGCCCTCCGGTCACCTCACTGCCTCTTCTCTGGCCGACCGCTCCGCCGGCCCCTCTGAAACCGTTCGTTTCGCCACTCGTTTCTTCATTGGCGCCACTGCTTTCTTTCACTGTCCTCACTTAACTCGCTTCAGCGACGCGCTATTGGGGCATGTTCTTCAGGGAAATCAAGAAACCACGTGATCTAATCATCCCAGTAAAGTCTGGGCTTGAGGGCAAGCTCGATTTTGAGGACGGGTGGGGATAATAGGGGTCTCACGCCATCAGTTATCAAGTAATTATATTATTACACTTGTTTATGTTATCGAATCGAGTCTGAGTTGCATTGAGTTGAGTCGATTTGAGTCGGTCGTATTATATTTATTATTGTCTTCCTTTGTTAGAGCTAGTATCGTGGGTCTATAAAAAGACCGGACATTATATAAGCAATGTGATGAAAAGATTAATCTAAAGTTCTCCTTCTCTCTCAAACTTGTTCTATCTCTCTCTCTAGTTCTTCTTCTCATTTTCTTCCCCATTCTAGGATTTCCCCTCTGTATCTTGCCCCTCCAGTACATCTGATGAAGCCCCTAAGGAAGCCCTTAGTAGAATGTCACGGACTACAAATTTGCAGTGCGGGCATGTTACATTTTGTAGGACAGTCATCATGTGCAGGCGAAGCAAGGCGAGACCGAGACTTGATGTGGCATGTCGGTGATGAGGGCGTCATAGAATTAAGGGTATGTTTGGGAGAGAGGCGATGGTGGCTCTAGTGGAAAATGGAGCGTCATCGTTCGGTGGGAAATGGAGTTCAAAACGAAGTTTGGCAGCTTCCATTGCACCAAAGCTCCAAAATGGAAGTTACCCAAACACTTTTATTTCATTTCTCTAGTGAGGTGAATCAAAAATAACATCAGATAAAAAATGGAGCACCAAACAAAGTTCAAGTGGGGGAGATGTCGCGGTCTCGTGCTCTGCTTGGGCATGAAGGTCCTAAAAATGTTTCACTGCTGTGCCACGAATTGACAGTTGTGGCATTCTTCCTCACCGAGTTCTCCATGCCCACGCCGCAGCCTAGCCGACTTAAGTTAATGGCTGAGAGTGCCTGAGACTTCCCCCTCTTTTTCTAGAGAATATTGAAAATTATGTCAGAGCTTACTAACAAATTTCCACATTTTTTTTTCAAAAAACCTGCTTGATATCAACAAGCAAATGAGCCCTAGAGAGAGTTTAGCGGTGCAAAACAATGTAAACGTAAGAAAAGTAAAGAGGGAATATTAGAAGAAACAATTTAATACCTGCGGCATGTCTCTGCTGCCTATTCCGCTGCTTTGAATCAATTCTTTGCTGCAAACAAGAAAAAGAGAACTATTTAGCGGTAGCATCATGACCACCACAAAACACCCTAACTTCATTGATAGTTTTCAGGACCTGAAGAGCGCAATTCTTCTCAGGATCTGTCAAGAGATCTAATGCTTTTTCGGTGTCGTTGTCATTAGCCCGGAGAGCTTCAGCAGCCAGGTATCTCTCAAACCTGCAAATCAAGATATACAACTGCTCAAATATTTCCGTACACATTATAGAAGTTTAACCTTATAAAAGAAACCCATTTAGTGTCAGATAAAAGGGACAAAATGCATGGGGGTACACTGTGCGGGTATACTGCCGCCATTGGACACTATGACGAAATACTGCCAGATGGTCGGAATACCGCTGCTGTCGGACAAACAAACCCCATACCCTTGAACATTGGTCACTAAGAACTTGTTCAATTTATATTCTATCAATTTCCCACCCACGCTTCCATGAACAGTTTTCAACTCCTTGGCATATTCCGGCAATAATGAGAACTCCGGGAGCAATCCATTGCATGAGGGATGCCGGACCAAAACTCATAAATCAGAGGAGAAAGGGAACACATCCAGAAATCCATGATCTACCCATCTTAAATCATATTCAAGGTATTTAATCTTCATCGGGGCTGCTTCATGGTACTTACCTAATATTTGTGCATCCAATCAACAGAGAATGGCATGCTCTAACCAACTGATTCATCTGTACATTACCAATTAATCAACTAACCTCACTACAGTTTCAGGAGAATCCTCAGAACCCCAAACTGTTAAAACTTCATCATCATTCAATGCATTAATGATGGAGATCACATCATGGAATGGTCTACACGACGATCGGAGCTGTGCATTTTGTGTGGACCAGTGATTCATAAATTTTAATTATTTTTTGTATTTTCTGAAGTTTATTACAATGTATTTTAGAGGTCATCATGATCGGAAAATCATGGTCGTCCGTGGAGGCCCCTTACTCTATAAATTGGGATGGAACACTCATTTAAAATACATAGAAAGTTGGGTGAAGAATCTCCCATTTTGATCATCCGGTGCCAAAACCGGAAACCGAGTGCAATGCTTGGAGTGCATATCATGGCCTGCTAGACCACCACAATTTAAATACTTTTCTTATTCTTATCAAAGGCAGACCATTATTGGTATTCCACTAAGAGGCACCCTTGTAATAAGCCTCTCCACTACTCATGAACTCTAAGGCAGTGGAAAGCTAATGGAGCCCTTTACATTCCAATACCTCCATTACAACCAGCCTGAGTAACCAAGGTCCGAAAGAAAGAAATAAAGGGAGGGCAAGGCCAATTAAGCCAACACTTAAAATACCAAACCAGCCATTAAAAAAACATTGTCATCTAATAACCAGCGCACAAGGCTACGGACTCCTTTAATCCAGCCGGCTACAAGGCTATTAACATAATAGTATAATACTATAAGGAAAAATAGAAGCAAAATTTTATAAATCGCAAAAATATCAAAAGCAAAGGCGCACTTGGTACTCATCCCTTAAATTGTATCATCAAAAGTAAATGTGCTCCTACAAAAAAATTGTATACGCTTTCAACTTCAGAAAAATCATCTTGCAACTCTCACAACTGAGTATCCCTTCTAAGTGAATATCTAATTAAGGCTTTGGAGCCGCTCAATGAACTTACCAAGGCCACTGATCAATCACCATTCACCACCACCTCCATCACCCAACTTTCTCATAACCACCTAGTACCTGTCTTCCACTACCACTTATTCACTAAATAACTTACCCTATTAATAATAACTACCACCCTCCCTCACTAATTCCTCACCCAAAGCAATTAAATCCCACATTAGCCCACTGATTCTCCTCAGTAACTGCCAAGCCAGCCAAGTCCATTCCAAAAATCCCTGTTTCCACCGATTAGCTCGCTCACCCTCCCAATAATCCCTCCCTGGAACATCAAGGCCTCCCTTGCCTCACCCCATCCAATTCCCTATTTTTTCCCAAAATCTATCCAGATTTTATTTCTAGCCCCTGCAATTATTTCCTGTGCAGCTGACTGCCAACCCAACCCAATACCAAATACTCCCAACCACCCCAATTCACCCCCTCCCCGTCATCACAACAAAATCATCTGTCCAGGAGCCTCTTAACCCCATCCAACCGTCCAAGAGTTCAAGTCCACTCTGTAGTATAGAATCAGTGCACCGTCGACTCTCCAGCCACCGAAATCTCATCGGAGATCCACCGAACCTTCTATCTTGTAATAAATGTGAGTTTATTGCTTGGTTGTAATTTTTGTGTTGAATTATGCGTTAATTCACTGATTTAAGGTAATATTAATTTGCAACCTTTTGCCTCCAAGTACTTTGTAATTTGTCAGGATTTATTTGTTTGTGTTTACCGTTTATTTCCTTTTTTTGATCTATTTAAACTTAAAGGTGGCTAGATTTGTCGTAGCATTTATAACTTTAATTACTGCAAATTTAGTTTTTGGATTATTATCTAATCATATAAGAGCTCATAGTAGTCTCACAATAACCAATTAGAATCCGTCCTATGTTGGTTTGGTATCAGAACCCCACGTTCGAGCTTAGTCTAGGATACACAGGAATAAAGACTATAGATCTATTACAGTCCAACACGGCCTACTATCCATTTATTTTATGTATGTTTTAATTTATGTTTGTTTTGATGCATGTCGCGTTTTTTAATTATCAACTCATCGACTCTAGCATATGTTGTTATATAAGCCAAGTGTTTGAACTTATTACGATTATGACATCATGTAATTCTATATATAGACCAATTGGGTCATGAAAGAAGAGAGTCAATGAAAGAATTCTAAATCCTTCTTAGTTCTCTCACCCCACCAACACCGTCTTCCCCAATCAAACATTGTCTGAAATCCTTCGACGCCAATCGGTACCTCAGCCGCTAGCGCTGAATTGCCAGCACAACACACGATCACGCATTGCAAGATTCATCCGGCATCGGAAAAGATGCTACTCACGATAAAGACACTACTGACTAGAGATTCACACGCTCGCCTTCTTCCCCATGAAAAGACACTATTGGATTCAACTCAAATGACGAAATCTCACTTCCTACTCGTCGTTCGTGCCTGTAGCTCAGCTTGATTGTAGAGAAACAACCCCTGCCTCTCAGAGAAGCAAGCAATCAGTGAGCCGTTTCTTCACATCCGACGCTCACATTTAAGTGAACACTCCCGATTGACAACCAGCTGAACATTTCCCCTCGTAGTGGACCCCTCATGACGCTCATAGTCGTCTTTCTGGTCGAAAATAATCTTATTCCGATTTCATCGAAGGTGTTTTGCTCCTTGCTGGACTAAGAACTTGTAGCCTACCACTGAGAATACATCAAAAGCACGGTTCTGACTTTCCTTTCCTCGCCAACCTTACTCCTCTCTTCATCAAGCTGCACGTCCTTCCTCTTTGAGCCCGCAAACACAATCGTTTCTTCTTTTTAGTTTCGAGCCCAAGTGCCTTCTCCAACTTAATAGAGCGTCCCATTGAGCCAACATCCTATCCAACACATCGACTAGAACTGTGGAAGTCTATCTTCGAGTAGCAACACCCTACTTGAATAATCTTTCAAATTTTAATTACTTGATTAAGATATTGATTAATTAGTGATTGTTTGATTCAGTCAAAATGGAAATAAGCTCCACATATCAAAATGAAGTATGTTCGATGATATTGAAAGTATTGGAAATGTCGGTGTCACATCAAGTTGAGATTTCATGTCTCACTACTAGGATTGACAGACTTAAAATATTTGGACAATCCGAGGATCCAATCCCACTAGAGCAACCACCGATCCAACTAGAGCGCAAAGAAACCCCATAATTTCCATAGTTTTTGTCGTCCCATCATCTCCTTTGGTTGTTATCTTCCTGCAATTCCCATAGCAAGAACATTCGCCACCAAGCATGACGGTTACGTCGCAGCAATCTGTGCAGCCTCCAACTCTTACGGTTCTCCAATCATCACTCTCGGTTACCTCTCCTCTAGACAGTCGAACGTTTTTTCTCCAACCAGCCCCACAGCAGACTCTCAGTTGGACTCGTATGAAGGACACGTCACTACTTCAATCACTTAACGATCATGTTGCAATCTCTTCTTCGATCACATCGGCACTCAAGTTACGCCCCTCCGACAAAGTCACTATCCTTCATGACATATATAAGCAAGAAGAAGGCTTGCTGCTCAATGCAGCCTCCGCTACAGCGACACTAAAAGGAGATGTGCTGGAGGAAAATTAAGGAGTCAGGTGATCAAACTATCCAATCCCTGTTCGAGCTTGAGAGCAAGCTCAATTTGACAGACGATGGGATGTCATGGTCTCCATCTCACATGACCCATTATCAATTTATTCTATATTTTAATTTTTGTTTGTGTTGATGCATGTTGTCTTTTAATTATCATATCATCAAGTTTAGCATATGTTATTTTTATATAATTCCAAGTGCTCGGACTTATTATGATTATGCCATCATGCAATTCTATATATAGAACCCTTGGGTCATGAAAGGAGAGAACCAATGAAAGAATTCTAAATCCCTCTCGTATTTATCTCTTTTCTCCTCCTCCCTCGAACTAGGGTTTGGAGTGAACAAAGCTCACATTCTTCCTCTTTTTCGATTGAGCACGACTCCCTTGTATCTCTGCCTCTGCCGCCAACAAGATATTGAGACGCTACAATTTAGCTCGTAACAAGATCATTCATGGCATGTCATAGTAGTCGTCCATCGCGATTTAATTCTAGTCATAATAATCATTGTGAAAAAGAGTTAAATAAAGACAAATTTTATTGCTCCAAAAAGATAATTAATACATAGGTATGTCCCCTTATTTATAGAAAATGGGAGAGATGAGAGAATACAACAATAAATGTGGGACTAAATACAATTTACGCGGCTTATGCGGTTTGACGCTGTCAAACCACAACACTGTACAAAGTTGTTGATCACCTAGCGGCAACAGAGGTAAGCCGCCAAACCGCCACTGAAGACCGATAGACCGTCGGTGCTAGCCGAAAAACCGCAACTGCGGGTTGCCACCAGACCGTAGTTGCGGACTCCCATCACTGTTGTTGCGGCTAACCACCAGACCGTTGTTGCAATAAGCCTCCGGGCTGCTTCTGCGGCTAAGCACCAGACCGCTGCTGCGGTAAGCCTACAGGCCGCTGTTGCGGCTAACCACCAGACTGCTGCTGCGTTAAGCCTCTGGGCCGCTTCTGCTGCTAACCACCAGACCACAGCGGCGAGTAGCTCCAGACCGCATCTGCTAAGACAAGCCGATAAACAAAACTGTTGCCTCCTATCAAACCGCCACACAACCAGACCGCCTGGATAAACCGCCAGACCGCCCGAACAACAAGTCGCACGACTAGACCATCAAACCGTCAAACTCTAACAATCATCATATAGGTTTGTTTTAATGATCATCATATAGGTTACCTTTATTACTCATCTATTCAAGAATCTGGAGTTTGTTTATACTCTACCCCAAGGGATTCATCTCTCCTTCAGACAAAAGCAACATCATCTTAATTCACAGAGATGAATGCTTTCAAGGTAGGGAAACATGATGGGGATCGCGTCACACATGGGTCTACGCGACAATCGGAGCAATTCATTATGTGTGGATCAACGATCCATGATTTTTAATTATTTTTTATATTTTTGTGTGTTTTTTGGTGTATTTTGGAATCTGTCGTGATCAGAGAACAAAGAACGTATGTGGCGAGTCCCAAGTCTATAACTAGGGATAGAGAGTTCATTTAAAAGGCAGTGAAAGCTAGAGAGAAAATTCCTCCTTTTGATCACTGGAGTCCGGGTGCGTATCTTAGACACCTCCTCCCCTCTCCCACCTTGGTCGGTCAAGCCAAACCCATCCGCTCCATATTTCTGGCCACCCCCCCCCCCCCCCCTCCCCATTCCTCCACCTTATGCCACACCATCACCGCCAGCAACCACCCACTGCAACCGGCCACCACCAAAGCCAGTCGTCAACCACCACCACCCCACTTCCCATAACCACCAAGTAGCCATCTTCCACTACCACTTATCCACTAAATAACTTACCCCATTGATTATAACGACCACCCTTCCCACTAACTCCTCACCCAAACAACTAAACGCCGCATTACTTAACCGATCCTTCTCAGTAACTGTCAATTCAGCCACATCCATTCCAAAAATCTATGTTTTCACTATCGCATTCGCCCTCCTCCCAGTAACCCCTCCCTGGGAACGTCTGGGACTCCATTACCATCCCAACTTCTCAGCCAAGTAAAATCCCTTCTCCAGAAATGTCCTAGCTGTTATTCCCCCGAAAATGTATCCAGATTTTATGATACAAAGCGGCCTCTAAATGCTATTTTTAGCTTATGTAGCCCGAGGGCATTTTTGTAATTTTAATTTCCTCCACTCACTCATATATATGAGTGGTAGCTCCTTTAGATGCACTCTTGGAAGTCTAGGGTATTTAGAGCTGTCACGGTTCCGGTTCGGTTCTGGTTCTACTAAAATCGTGAAGCGAACCGCTAAGGTAACGGTTCTTCAGGTTAGAACCAAAACCTTATTGGGTTTGACCGTTTCCGGTTCTGGTTCCGGTTCCACCATGATATTTGGAATCGTCGTGTCAACGGTTCCGGTTACGGTTTAACAAGAATCAAAACCAAACCAGTCACTAACGGTTCGGTCCGGTTCTATGCGGTTCGGTCCGGTTGCAATCGGTTCTAACTAAAACTAAAACTAAATTTGGCAGAATGAAATTAAAAGCGGTCTGCAAAAAACTCAAAACACCTTCAAAATAGAAATAATTAAGTTGCACACTACTCGACGGTCTCTTCCACGATCGGTGGGCTAGTATATGTCGTTTTTCTATGCGTGTAGACTTGTTACGACGTCTAGTTGTCTTGTGCGCGTCTCGTCGACATGCTTCTATGTGGTTCGGTCCAGTTCAAATGGGTTCCAACTAAAACAAAACCAAACTTAACGGAATGAAATAAAAGAGGTTTGCAAATACTAAAACTCAAAACAACAACGAAATAAAAATAATTAAGTTGTGCACTCCTCGTCAGTCTCTTCCACGATCTGTGGGCTAGTATTTATCGTCTTTCTAAGCGTAAAAACTTGTCACAACGTCTAGTCGGCTTGTGCGCATCTCGCCAGCTTGCGCAACCGTAATAATCGGCTACAATTAGTTGTGTCTTTCATGATTACTATTTAATAATAATTGTATACTTTCTATATTTTTAAAATAAAATATTTCAGAAAAATATGCAAATAAAATTGAAAATACATTATATAACTGAATAAAAATCAAAACTGTATAGTAAAAACTGACTTCAAACTGCATCAATATCAAACCATACCACATGGTTTTGGTGTTGTGAGGTTTTGGTGCGGTTTTGTTCAGTCCAAAACCGACAAATTTTGGCGTGATTACGGTTTGGGTTCAAACTGCACCAGTTTCACCCCTGATAATAAGTATAAAAATTATAGATAGATTATAAAATTATAACAATATTATAATAAAATTAATAATAATAAACGCGTTGCGGTTCGGTTCTACTTCGGTCCGGTTCGGATCGGGTCCAAAAATCTCGAAACCGCTTGAGACTTGTATGTTGCGGTTCCGGTTCGGATAATAAAATGTAAGAAACACACCCGAACCAAAGTTGTTTACGGTTCCAAAATTCAAATCAAAACCCGAATAATTTGCAAACGGTTCAATCCGGTTCTTTGCGGTTCTGGTTCGGTTCCGGTTCGGTTTACAGTTTTTGGTTTTAAGTGACAACTCTAAGGGTATTGGCTCTCTTGGAGAGTGGAGTATCAACGAGAACCCAGCATTCGAATGCTTGGTAAGAACTTGTTCTCGATTGTATTTTTGCCATTTATTGCAGTGTTATTTTGTTTCCGTGATCTAGATACGACTATAACGTATCAATTGGTCTGACCTGCCCTAAATTAGGGTTCTACCGAGCCCTAATTCCTCACCGCCTTTCGTTTCCGCGACAACTCGCCCCCGCTGCTACCGATTCTGCAGGTCTGCTCCAACAAGCCCTGATCTGCACGCCGCAAACATCGCCTTCACTACTGTCGATTTGTCGGGTCCTTCGATCGCCGCATCGTCGAGCGCCTGCTCCGTTGCATCAAGCGTTGGCCGCATCTAGCGACACGCAACTGTTCTGCTTCGCTCGACTCCTCCAGCGACAACGTCGACCGCATCGCCGCTCTCGCCGAATTCTCCTGCAACTGCGCCTGCAGTTTTCTGCGACTTCGCCACGTTCGGCCCCTCCAGCAGCTGCTCCGGCCTGCCCAGCAGCGCCTCCTCCTTCCAGCAATGATTCCACTGGGTACAAAGCCACCCACAATGCCTTCTCTGGCGGCGTCTGCAGCCTTCCAGCGGCCGCTTCTCCTCCTCGCCGCCTTTCGCCGTGTCGGGCCAGCCCTTCTAGAGCTATTGCAGCCTTTCGGCGCTCCTTGTCGCTACTCCTAGCTGCGGTTCATGCCCAAGACTCGGGTCATGGCCCTCCCCGCCGACAAGAACACCTCCACCACGGCAAGCTCGGACTCTCAACGCATGGATCACATCGAAGCCCAGCTGGAGGACCTCACGCTCCTCCTTTGAGGACTTACCGCGACAATTAATCATCCTCCGGCCCCTCCACCGCCACCAACTCCATTTGTTCCCGACCACATGGGGTTTTTGCACCCCCACGGTAGAATGTGCCCCGGCCCACCTCCGTCGAATTGAGATTCTGGTGTTCGATGCCACCGACCCTCTTAGGTGGATCGTCCGCGCCGAGCAGTTCTTCGACTTGCAGACTACCCTCGTAGACCAGAAGGTCCCCCTCGTCACTATCTATATGGCAAGCTCGACGCTCCACTGGGTGCGCTGGATGCGCCAGCAAGTACCGAATATTTCCTGACCCACATAGAAGGAGCAACTCTTTCGTCACTATGACAGTCGTCGGACAGGTAATGCCTTTGAGCGCCTCAGCTCCATCCGCTAGTCTGACTCTGTGGCAAACTACATCGACGAATTCATCGTGGTTGCTACGCACGTTCTCGACCTGGCCCCCGACCACTACTTAGGCTATTTTTTGGCGGGTCTGCACCCCCCACCTTTGTGCGCGCCTTCAGATCCACAACCCAACTACTCTTTCCCGCGCAATGGAACAGGCTACATATCTCGACGAGGAACTCTACCCAACCCCACCATCCTTCTCGACACGGCCAGTCCCACCGTCGCGTCCACCACCGCCACCGCTTCTGCCTAGGCCACTACCGCCACCTCTTCCTCCCGTTGATCCCCTAGCCCCACCTGGGACCCAGCTTCTGACCCCACCTCGGCACCTGCCAGCTCCACGGCCACCGGCCCCCTGACGGCCCCATCATTTGTCTTATCAACAACAAGAAGAGCTTCGCCGCAAGGTCCACTGCTTTTGCTGCCAGTAACCGTTCTCCCCCACCCACGTCTGCCCTCTCTGGAACCTATGTGTATTGTTGGGAGCTGAAGATACTGATCCTGACTCTAGGAAACTGGATCCACGGACGCTTCCTGACGACCCATTTGGCCCTCGACCTTGAGAACAAGATCGTTGTTCGGGCGGGACGTGATGATGCAAAGCGGCCACCACATGCTATTTTTAGTTTATGTAGACCAAGGGCATTGTTGTAATTTGTATTCCCCCACTCACATATATATATGAGTGGTAGCTCCTTTAGATGGCACTCTTGGAAGTCTAGGGTATTGGCTCTCTTGGAGAGCGGAGTGTCAAGAAGGGCCCAGCCTTCGAATGCTTCGCGAGAACTTGTTCTCGATTGTATCTTTTGTTGTTTATTGCAGTGCTATTTCGTTTTCGTGATCTAGATACGTCTATAATGTATCATTTTATTTCCAGCCCCCGTAATCATCCCATGCGCCATTAGTTGTCATCCCGACCCAAAACCGAATATTTCTAGTCACCCCAATCTCCCCCCTCTCCTTCATCCAACACTACAAAATGCTCTCTCAAGCACCCTTTAACCGTGTCCAGCCCTCCAACTCCCCTCCAGAAGTCCAGAATCAGTCCACCGTGTCTCTCCGACCACTGGCATCTTATCAGACATCCATCAAGCCTTATATCACCTAGTCATTGTAAGTTTATTGCTTGGTTGTAATTTCTTTGTGTTTAATTATGTTTTTATTCACTGCTTTTGAGTGATATTAATTTGTAAACTTTGCCTCCAAGTATTTTATAATTTGTCGGAATTTATTTGTTTGTGCATTTACCTTGTTCTCTCGCATGTGTACTACATCCCTCGTTTCCTTATTTTGTTCTACTTGAGCCTGACTACTTTTGTTGCATCATTTATAATTTTAGTTATTTCAAATTTAGTTACTAGATTATTGCCTAGTTCATATAAGCATCAAGAAGCCTCTGAAACAAGGATTAGTAACTGTAGAGAAAAACTCAACCTTGTATATACTTTCTCAATAATGAAATACAATGTATGAATACACATTTATAGGAGGGAGAAAGATAGAAGAGAGCTTTATACAAGATGGGGGACTAAAGAGGAGAGAAGAAGAAAAAACAAATAAATGAGACTAATTACATGGGCTTTTCCAACACTCCCCCGCAAGCTGGAGCGTACAAGTCGTATGCACCAAACTTGGACAGACACTGGTAGAATATGGTGCTAGGTAGAGCCTGAGGATATCAGCTACTTGTTCGGTAACAGGAACATGCTTCAATTCTATCTTCTTTATTTGGACTTTCTCCCGGATAAAGTGACAATCTACTTCAATATGTTTTGTTCTTTCATGAAAGACTGAATTCTTCGCAATATGTATAGCCGCTTGACTATCACAAAACAGGATGGCAGGTGAGGGAAGTTTTACCCCTAGATCAGCCAGGAGACATTCAAGCCAGGTAAGCTCAGAGACAACAGACGTCATTGATCGGTATTCTGCTTCAGCTGATGATCGAGAAACCACTGCTTGTTTCTTACTCCGCCAGGTAACGAGATGTCCTCCAAAATAGGTACAAAAACCACTATTTGACCGGCGATCATCCAAGGAACCGACATAGTCTGCATCAGAGTACGCAACCAATGTTGGAGTAGAGGATGAGGTTTTGTAAACCAAACCTTGACCCGGGGCTGTTTTAAGGTATCTAAGAATACGTTCAACAGCTTGAAAGTAAGATGTTCGCGGAGCATGCATAAATCTGCTGACCACCCCAACGACAAAGGAAATATCTGATCTTGAGACCGTTAGATAGATCAATTTTCCAATCAGTCGTCAATAGTATTTCGGATTTTGAAGAGGAAGGTCTGTATCAGAAGAATGTGCACACAACTTATGATTCGCGTCCATCCGAGTGGTAGTAGGTTTGCATCCCGAGTAACCAGCATCCTGAAGGAGATCCGGGCAGCATTTCCTTTGAGAGATGACAAGTCCATCTGGTCATCTTGCGACCTCAATACCAAGGAAATAACGAAAATGTCCCAGATCCTTGGTTTGAAAGACGGAGCTGAGGTGATGTTTAACTGCTTGGATGCCTTTTGAATCGTCTCCAGTGATCAAGATATCATCAACATACACCAACAGAAGAACAATTCTTGTTGTCTGATGACGTGTGAATAGTGAGAAATCAGCTGAACTCTGAGTGAAGCCGACTTGTCGGACGGCCTTACTGAACTTGTCAAACCATGCCCGAGGGGATTGTTTGAGACCATAGATGGACTTCTTGAGATGACAAACTCGGGACTCCCCTGTGGTCTCAAACTGGGGCGGTTGCTGCATGAAAACCGTTTTCTGGAGGTCGTCGTTGAGGAAGGCATTTTTGATGTCCAGTTGGTGTAATGGTCATTGTCGATGCACAGCTACCGAGAGAAGAACCCGAACGGTGTTCAGCCTGGCCACAGGCGAGAACGTCTCCTCATAATCGAGGTCTTGCAGCTGGGTGAAGCCACGAGGCACCAGACGAGCCTTCAGATGGTCAATCGTTCCAGCAGGAGCATGCTTGATCACAAAGACACTTTTACACCCAACAGATGTCTGACCGGTAGGTAATGGTACCAATGTCCAGGTCTGGTTAGCACAAAGAGCTGTCATCTCTTCTTCCATAGCCGCCCGCCAGCCAGGATGTTGGAGAGCCTCATGCACAGAGTTAGGTACCGAAATTGAGGATAATGAAGTGACAAAAGTCTAAAGTTGTGGAGAAAGGCGATGTAAGGATACATAATTCGCCATGGGATGAGCTGTAGATTCTGGTGCTGGATCAGCGGGACGCGGAGCATCAGAGGGCAAGTCAAACTGCAGTGGGGCACCGGAGGCAGGATGGCGACGAGTGTAAACCCGAATAACAAGAGGTTTGGCAACAGGAGGGGCCTGGGTTGTAGGTCTTGGTGGTGGAGTGGTAACGGGAATAACTGGACGTAATACAGTTGGTGGTGGATATGTAGGAGCTGAAGCCGTGAAGAAAGGGAGATCCTCCCGAAAGGTAACATCAGCAGACACTGTCACCTTTCGGGTAGCCGGTGAGTAGCAGACGTAGCCTTTTTGTGTCCGTGAGTAACCGACAAAGACGTGTTTGGCAGCCCGGGGGTCCAATTTGTCCTAAGTTGTACCAAGGTTGTGAACGTAGCAAGTGCACCCAAAGATGCTGGGTGTGAGAGAGAATGTCGGAGTTGATGGGAACAGGAGGCTGAATGGAGTGGCATTGTGAAGGATAGGAGAAGGAAGTCAATTAATCAGATAACAAGCCGTCAAAAGAGCAAAGTTCCAATAATTTTTGGGAACGTGCATTTGGAGCATGATGGAGCGGGCCACGTCGAGAAGATGTCGATTCTTCCGCTCCGCGACTCCGTTTTGTTGGAGGGTATAGGCATATGAAGTTTGGTGAATAACTCCAAAGTCAAAGCAAAGAGTTGCAAATTCGTGGTTAGTGTATTCACGAGCATTGTCCGTGCGAAGAGTTTTGATGCTAATGGAGAATTGTGTTTGGGTCTCAAGAAGGAACGCCCGAAAAACACGAGCAAGCTCAGAGCAATCACGAAGTAGATATAGTCATGTCATTTGTGAATACTCATCAATAAACGTCAGAAAATAGCGATAGCCAGAAATGTTATTAACTTTATACGGACCTCAAATATCAGAGTGTACCAAAATAAAGGGAGCAATGTTCCGAGTACATTTAGATAAAAAAGATGAACGAGATTGCTTGCCTAATACACAGGATTCACAATGAAAAGAAGGTAAAGATACATCGGGTAGAGCCTTCTGGAGGACTGGTAAAGGGGCATGGCCAAGACGCCGATGTCAATCGACGGAGGAGACTGAAGAGAGGATAGCGGGAGATTCATCAAGGAGGTAGAGCCCGCTCTGCAGTCGTCCCTTACCAATGATAGTCCGCGTCATGTGATCCTGTATCAGAAAAGAAGAAGAGGTAAATGTTACAGAGCAGTTCAAATCATTAGTCACGCGACCAACAGAAAGCAAATTAAATGGGGAGCCCGGAACATGAAGAGCCGAGCGTAGAGAGAGAGAAGAAGTGAGAGGGATGTCAGCCAATCCAGAGACAGGAACAGTGTCCCTATTGGCCACTGTGATGCACTTAGGATGAGAAAAATGAAGGTATTGATGTGGCCGCAGGGAGGTGGTGTGATGAGTGGCACCCGAGTCCACTATCCAGCGCGGACTAGTGGAGAGACAAGTGATACCTTCTTGGGAGATGGAGGTAGCAAAAGCAACGGAGGCAGGCGGGCGACTGAGCAGACCTGGAGCTGTTAGAGCTGAAGGCGAACCTCTTCAAGGTCAGTACGAGCAGAGGAGTCGGAAGCAGCAACAGTAGCATGTGGACGAGGTGGAAGCCCCTGCTTGCGATAGCATGTGGCCTCGAGATGGTCGTCCTTTTCGCAGAAGGAACACTTTGGGCGAGGCCGATCTCCCCGTCCGCGGCCGCGAAAGCCAGTACGCCCCCCCGCGAGTAGGAGGGGGGAAGGCAGCAGGGGAGCAGAAGTCTACTTCAGGAGAGCCGGGGACGGTGGAGCGGAATGATCGGGAGGCGGGGAGACCTTGAGCAGCATAGAACACACATCTGATAGTGAGGGGTAGCAACCGAGGAGAGGACCTGGGCCTGAATGTTGTGAAGGTGGGGTGGAACACGAGCCATCATCATGGCCACCCCGACGGTTTCTTTCTGAGCGTGTTGTGTAGCAAGGTCCAATGTTGGGGGTTGATGTTGGATCCATGCCTCAACAAGAGTCTTGGCCCGAGCAACAAATGAGGTGAGGTCGGTGGCCCCGTCAACATCAAGAGACTGGAGATCGGTAATAATGTCGTAGAGATGCTGGAGACTATCTTTCCCGGAGTATAGCGACTGGAGCTCATCCCACATTGTTTTGGCCGTGTCGTGATAAATGGTCATGCGGTAGGGTTCGGTATCAAGGAAGTTGAGGAGCCAGGTCTGAATCCGACCATTGTTGAGCAACCAATCATCTGTAGGAGCGGGAGGAGCTTGGGTCAAGTGATGGAGAAAATCTTTGGATTGTAGTACTCGGCGAACAGAATGGACCCACTCCACGAAGTTCTTCTTCCCGGCTAGTGAAATGGTAGTAATGTGCAATTCATCACGGAGTTCAGCAGCAGAGACCGGGCAGTCTGCAGAGGAAGTCGCAGTTTGGCCGGTTGATTCTGGAGAGGTCGCCATGACTGAGATGAGCAGGAGGCAAGACCGGTAGACAACACAAGGAACACAACCAGACTGGAGTCCGAACGGCCTGGGGGCAGACCACCAGCGGCAAGGCAGAGAGGTCGCCGCGACTTGAATGTGGGCGGATTGCTGGAGTAATAGCACGGTCACGGTGATAGCACCAACAGCAAGGAGAATGTCACGACCAGAAGGCGGAGTCCGCAGCAGAAAGAAGAAACCGCGGGCGACAAGACAGGGCACAACAACTAAGCAGGAAGCCGCGCGGTCAGGGTGAGGACACCAGCGGCACAGAGAGATGCCACGACCTAGATGCGGATCGTGCCAAGAAGCGGAGAAGCCGCGAGCGAGAAGAGAAGCAAAACGCAGCGAGAGGAAGATCGCGGCGAGCAGAGAGCGGCGGGAAGAGAGGCCGCTGTGACTAAGGCTCTGTTTGGGGCAGCTCTGGCGGATTGAAAAGCTGTTGTCCGGATAGAGCTGTTTTGAAATAGATTTCTGGGGAGCAGTTTTGAAAAGCTGCAGAGTGTTTGGGTGTTATGTGCAGAAGTGCGCTTTGAAGAGCGATTTTCTTTTTTTAGCTGTTTGGAGAAACAGCTTTTGGAAGCTGTTTTTTAAAAAACGAAAATACATAAATATTTAAAAATAACTGATAACAAGTGTCTTTTACATAGTTGCAGCAAATAGAAAAAAAAGGTCTTGCAACATCCGGTGACTCTTTTTTCCAATCCTTTCGATCAGCTGTTCGAAAATAAATTGATATGAATCAAACTTTTGATATTTTTAACCCTTTAAATTTTTAGTAAGCGTTGGATCGAATTTTTACCTGCGCGCGTTGTATATCTCTTTGGCAATGTTATCTCGTACTGTAGACATATGTTCTTCTCCAGCAGCATCACGCATATCGCTTTCAATTTCATCCTCTGCCGCTGGTTCCTCAGCCTCTGAGGGAACGAAAGAAGACCATCAGCATCACAAGCATTAAACTCAGGGTCCCAGAGAGAAGGATGTCTCCGAATGAAGTTATGTAAGGTCATTGTCGCTAGCACAATGGAACGTTGTTTCTTGAAGTTGTACTGTGGCATTTTGCTCAAAATGTGCCACTTCTTTTTCCACACTTCAAACGTTCGCTCGATCACACTGCGAAAGATGAATGCGCCTTATTGAAATGTTCTTGCCTTCCTTGTACAGGCCGACTCCCACGGGCAAAGTCAGCCAAGTGATATCTTGTTTCTGGATACGGCTTCAGATAACTCATCTTTAACGGGTAACCAGCATCCACTAAATAATATTTACCTGCATTTATTTGGTTTGTTAAGAAGGTAAACATTATGAAATACAAACAATTTGAATGAATGTAAACATATTGATTAGTATACCTTGTGGGGGATGCGGAAAGTGCAATCTATCGTCGGTCAATGCCCGTGCAAAGATGCGACTATCATGAGCAGATCCTTCCCATCCAGCGAGGGCAAATGTAAAGCACAGGTTAAAATCACAGACTGTCATTACATTTTGGGTCGTCGTGTCATGACGTCCTATGTATCGTACTTGATCTTCTACGGGTATCCTCGCATCAACATGTGTACCGTCAATGGCACCAACGCAATCCTTGAAAAATGGCATGTAACGAAGATCATACCTTATCTCACCCAAATCTCTCTGAATTGACAGTCAATAGGCTTTATAGCATCAATTGAGAGTAACAAAAGAGATCTAAGTCTTTTCGAAAAATATCTAGTTATTGTTTCGGTCGAGTGCTGGAACCGTTCTTTCGTCAATCTAACGGAACCTCCTTGTGCTAAGATATACAATGTAATCCCTAGGATTTCTCTTGAAGACGTCCGCTGTGATCCTTGAAGTTCAGCATCTGCTTCTAGTTTATGGAGTAAATCTACGAAAATGCGTTTAGACATCCTAAATGCGTCATGTATTCTATCTGGATGTCCTTCTAGTAACTCTTTGATCCATTTCGAACCAGTTTGGGTAGATGTCGTGCATGGAAGTGTATCTCGAACATGATAATTCATCCTCTCGATCGATGACATAACTACATTGCAATATTCTATATATTGTCTCCGCTCTGGCGAAAGACTGGTTGAATCCCCAGAATCTTCAGGGGATGAGTCATGCTCTTCCATTTCTAGTATCTGCATTCAAAGCATAATAGAACACTTATCATATAAATGTGAAGATGATAACAAAAAATCTATTACAGTTTTAGATCTAGTAGTACTCAAAAATGAAGGACGACATTAAAAAGTAAACATAAACATTATAGTGTTTTACGTGCAAAACATAAAAGGAGATTTCGATCAAGGTAAGCTCGTATCACTGAGCCCTCTTCTCGTACGCCTTCATAATCCACCAAACCCTCATATCTTTTGGGATACTCATGAAGATCTCCCTAGTGGTCTTGTCCCTGATGTGCTCGAGAGCAAATTAATATAGATCTAGGTTTGCCCGTAGCTCTGGGCTGCTGGAAATCAACTCCACAACCTCTGACCGTGACAACTGGTGGAGGCTTCAATGCTAGAGTGGATTGATGTAAATCTGACATCAAAGAAAATGTCATTCCTTTGTTCCTCTTTATCTTCCTTTTTTTACTCGCCGAGGAGGACGCATTCCCAGGAGGTGTTGTAGCTCCCCCGTATTCTTCAGGTCCACCTTGTTTGTTTTTCATGTTATCTGCCACATCATCGTCTTCCAACTAGATCCTCCCCACATCAGGTGGCAAACTCTCAATTGAAGGAGCCCAAGAGTCTTCTCCAGCTGCGACTACCTGACTGAACATAGTATTCAATTTCTCCTCCAACTCCGGTGCAATACCACCGCACTGAAATTTTTTCGCCGCTGGAACAACTTGTTGTAATCAATGTATCAATGTTAAATATGGAAAAATATGAACTAATTTAATGAAATGAAACTTGAATTTGTTCGGATCTTAATCTTCTCTGCCCACCATTTCTCTGAGGCAGCAATAGTTCTCTTCTCTGGATCTCAGCCTAAACCAGTCTCACCATGTTTCAGTTCCTTCCACAACTTCCAATCCTTCTTCAAATGATCCCATTTATTTTTCATTTGCATTCGATCGTAGCTTTTCCCTGTGCGTTCTTTAAACCCTGTAATCAGATTTTTCCACCCTTCTTTGCTGAAGTGGGTGGTTGGCCGATTCCCAAACCCATCTCTTTTATGCAGAGATCACAAAATAACGTCACTTCACCTGACTCCCAACTCGCTACGATTCCTCCTTCCTTTGGTTTTACCATTATGCTATAAACTAATAAAATTAAAATAAAAATTACTAATAATACACACGTACACAAAACATCGAGCGTAATAATTCACCATGTACAAATAGGTATAAAAAACAAACACACAACACACACACATCCACACTCATACACATTCAAAAAAAAAAAAACACACACTCACACACACATCCACACATACGCACAATCACCAACCAAAAAACAAACACACAACACACACACATCCACACATACGCACAATCACCAACCAAAAAACAAACACACAACACATACACATCCACACTCATACACATTCACAAAAAAAACAAACACACACATAAACATAAACACACACACACACCATCCACACATTAAAATAACACAAACACACACTCACACACACATCCACACATACGGACAATCACCAACAAAATAACAAACACACAACACACACACATCCACACTCATACACATTCACAAAAAAAACAAACACACACATAAACATAACGCAAACAAGAAATAAACATTTTGTAAAATTTGTTTGCAATCCAAACACACATTATGATATTGTAAACCAACATTCATTCTCCCTCTCACAAGTGCATAATTACCAAGTGAAACATCATTGTAAACTAACAGTAGTAATCCACATCTCAGAAATCAACATTTGAAATCAACATAAAAAAAACAAATATCTTAAAAAGTCCAATATACACATCTCAAGCTTGCAAAGCACCGCCTGTTATCCTCTTCCTCATCAGTTGACAGTGAGAGGAAGAACAGAGGAAAAAACCTAAAATTGCAAAGCAAGAGAAGAGGTATACCTCAGCGAGAGGGAGAACGGCGGCACACCAGATATGCAGGAAAAAGAAGACGACACCTGAAACCTGCGGCAAGCCAGCAGATGGAGGGGAATCACGCTGATGCGGGAAGAACTACTAGCGGAACTGCGTCGGGGAAGGAGAGAAGGGAGGGACGCACGCAGATGCAGATGGAATACACGCCGTCGTCGACAGAGGTGTGCGCCGATAGGGATACACGCCGTCGTCGACAGAGAAGGAGAGATCGGGAGGTACGCAGAGGATTCACGCGTCGTCGTCGGGGAAGCAGGATCGGTGTTCGCGCTAGGTTTTGCGAGAGAAGGATCAGTTTATACGCAAAACCACGGAAATAAAAAAAACGTGGTTTTCGCAAAAAAGCTGAACGGGGGGGGGGGGGGGCGGCTTCCGCAAAACAGCTCTGGGAGCGGGTTTTTGAAAAGCGATTTCTGTGAGGAGCTGTCCCAAACAGCAACAATAACAGCTCTGGCGGCTGGAAAAGAATTTTTCCACCCGCCAGAGCTGTCCCAAACAGACCCTAATGCAAGTCGCGGCGAGAAGAGAGGCCGCTGCGAGAAGAGAAGTAAAACGCAGCGAGAAGAGAGATCGCGGCGAGCAGAGAGCGGCGGGAAGAGAGCTCGTTGCGACTAAGGCAAGCCGCGGCGAGCAAAGAACACAGCGGCGAGAGGAAGACCGCAGCGAGAAAGGTAGAGAGACCGAGGCGACAAAGTTAAGTCGAGGCGACTAGAGATAGGTCGTGGCGACTGTAGATAGGTCGCGAGAAGCGGAAAGACTGAAGTCGAATAGATCTGAGGTGGGAAGCGAGAGGGAGACCGTGCGGATAGAAAGGGAGGTCGCGCGAGCTGGGAAAAAGAAGGGGTGGTCCCCACCGATGAGAAAGGTTATAAAAGGGAGGAGGAGGAAAGGTGGAAGCCACAAGAGAGACGAAGCAGATGAAGCGGGTAGAGAGACTTAGTCCACGCGGGAACCCTCGGTGACGAAGACCGTGCGACTACAAAGAAGCAGGCCGCACGAGACCGCGGCTAAGGCAGGAGAGGAGGCCGCGCGGTAAGTCGGAAGGACAGGTGGTTTAAAACCGAGAGGCCGGACCGTTCCCTCTGATAACATGTAGAGAAAAACTCAACCTTGTATATACTTTCTCAATAATGAAGTACAATGTATGAATACACATTTATAGGAGGGAGAAAGAGAGAAGAGAGTCCTATACAAGATGTAGGACTAAAGAGGAGAGAAGAAGAAAAAACAATAATTACATGGGCTTTTCCAACAGTAACAATCTCCTATGTAATAGAACTGAGAACTGCTTGCATATAGAGCGGCAAAACTAGGAGAACTAAGAACCTGCAAGTGGAAGCCAGAACTAGATGAAATATTTGAAGTCATGGGAAATCAAACAAGGAACCAGCTGCTGCAAGTAGTCACCAGAGAATCTTCTTGATAATGGTAGGATAAGGATCTAAATACAAATCAAAACTAATAAAGAAAATAAATATAACTAAATTTCAGATAAAAGTTTAATTTTCAGACTTATCATCTTGAGCAATATTTTGAGTTTTCAACAACGGTAGATGATGAAATAAGCATCAAAAATATTAAAGAGAATCTAGTCATAAAAGTAAGAATTTTATATAGTTTGTCGTCAATTTGGTACAGCAAATCTCACCCCATAGAGGCCAACTCATTTAACCTCTGTATGTTGACTGGCTTGTTCTTGGGTGTCATTCCATATCCTTTTTGTTCCCTGTCATATATTTTGACCTCAAGGAAATATATAAATAATAATGGGAATAAATGAAAATTATAGGTTATTCACATTATATCTTTTTTTCGCTGAATATTTTCTTGAAGTCTGCGGGCTTTCTTCACTCCCTCTTCAACTAGAAAATCAACAGCACTCTGGATGTCCTGACCACTCATTCTTAAAGCCCTCTTTGCTTCACGTTGTTTATAGCCCATGCTCATAAGAAGTGACAAAGCCTCATCTGGCACTTGAAGCTGCAGACAGAAATCAGTTGAATATCAAGATCTTATGTTTCATTTAGGCAATTGTATCAAAGCAAAATTTAGAAAAGAGCAATAGCAAATAACCACTTCATTTGGCGCTTGGGGTGTCCTGACCCAACCCAACACCTTCAATGCATGAAATCCACAAATACCAAGAGTTGGGAGTATTCTTTGTCGCTTCATTTGATGATATAAAAGGGAAGAAGGTGTGTGTCATCACATATCTCTTCCGTAGCTGGAGGATTGATGTGCCTTGTGTGATACTCTGATCATCGAGCTGAAAGCTCATTATGATTGTTGATCGCAAAGCGCTGCTGAGGACCATTGAACAATCATTATGGCCGTGTATCATCGAGTGTTGTGTTTATTGACTATTGTTGTATAGTCAAAGATAGACGTGTAGGCCGACGATTGGAATGAATTGGTTAGTCCCACACCAAACTTGGGAGTAAAGATCCAAGATTATAATGGGTTAAATCCGTCTCTAGTGAGGCGTCTTCTGTGGGACAAAACCGTAAGAGTTTATAAGCAGACAATATATCACTAGATTTGGATTTGGATAGTTATAGGTGATATTAGTGCTCGTCCCCTGGTAGCATGTAGGTCAGGTTTCCCACCATGGTTTGAACTAGGTTTGAGGATGAACCTCATTGAAGTGTAAAGATAACGTGATGCTTTGGTCGTCGAATGCTGCTGAGGACAGCAAAGGGATCATTATGATTGTTGATCATCGAGCGCTACTCGTTAAACGTTGTGTATTGATTGACTATCGTCTAAATCATTGTATTGTCAACGAGTGCTGTGTAGGTCAACGAGTGTTGTGTAGGTCAACGAGTGCTGTGTAGACCAAAGAGTGTTGTGGGAGCCGACGATTGGAATGAATTGATTAGTCTCATACCGAATTTGAGCGTAAAGATCATAGGCTATTTATAATGTGTCAAATACTAATCAACTGAGGTCACATTTCGTGGGAAAAACCATGCAAGTTTATGTGGCAAGCCCAAAGTGGCCAATACATAGCTAGAATTACTAGTATTTTATGATATTGAAGGTCTTATGGTAAGCCCAAAGTGGTAAGCCCAAAGTTAGCTCATGGTTTGTTAAGAGCTTGGAAATTTTATTGGTCTTGTTGCGGATCCACGTTGGTCGGGGCGCCACATACCAGTATCGCACGAAGTCGGCAAGGATTAATTCAACGTCGTTCTTATTTTATATTGTATTTTTATAATGTCGCATTACTTTTACCTCACAGATGTTAAGCTTAGTGAGGGGACACGTTTGGAACTATTTTTATGCACTTCAGCCACCGGAATATATGCGGGGCTCCAAGAAGGGGAACTCCAACCTCCTCCAAGATTTATACTTCTCTCGTCCACAAACTAGATCTTAACCAGGGGTCCATATCAATTTGGTATGGATCAATGTGGCCTCCTTGCACCTTATGAGCTCGGCTTAGTTATGGTTCTCCTAGCTGCAAAATGGAAAACCCTATTTAGCATGGGAGGACTTCAAGATCAATTACAACCTCCACTTTGAGCAACTCCTTCGCAGCAACCCCATCGGCGACCTCATCTCTCTCAAATAGGCGGGGTCCATCGACGACTATTTGGAGCAGTTTTAGGTGCTACTCGCTCACTCCCCTTTCATTCCACTTCCACGGCAGATGCCCATCTTCACGACGGGCCTCCACGTGCGTTTTCGTGTAGACGTCAGTGCAACGCTACACATTCTTGCAGAAGGACGAGATTGAGACTACGTGCAACTCTATGCTGCAATAGGGAATCATTCATCACAGTGTGTCCCCTTTCTCCTCACTGGCTCTCTTAGTCCATATATGACACTTGACAGTTCTGTGTGGACTACCACAAGCTGAATGCGCAGACATTTAAAGACAAGCTTCTCATCCACGTGATTGAAACGCTACTTGACAGGTTGCATGATGCATGTTACTTCTCCAAATTAGATTTATGCTTGAGGTACCATTAGGTGCGCATGGCCTCTGTCCAACGTAGAGAATACCTCTTTCCAAACCCACCACGGACACTTCGAGCTCCTCTTGATACCCTTCAGGATCACAAATACGTCTTCCACATTTCAAGCAGTAATGAATGAGGTATTCCACGATTTGTTGGACCCTTCAGGCTCATCTGCGACCATAAGTTATTTTTGAAAAAGGCCAAATGTTGCTTTGGGACCGACTGAATAGCATACTTAGGGAACATCGTAGACAGTACTGGGTCTCGGTCGACCCGACCAAGATCCAAGGGGTGACTGCATGGCCGATTTTCCAATCCCCATGTGAGCTCTGTGGCTTTATGCGCCTCACCAGCTACTATCGGTGTTTCATTCAGGGTTACAGCTTGATTACGGAGCCTCTAGTTGCCTTATTGAAGAAGCGCTCCTTCTAGGAGGACACTGTCACGATCGCCTGCAGAGCCCTTCAACATGTGTTGGTGACCATGTTCGTGCTTCGTCGGCCTGATTTCACCCGGGAGTTTCAAGTCGGGTGTGATGCCTTCGGGCAAGGGTGTGGAGCAGTGCTACAACAAAGGGGCCATCTGATTGCCTACTTCAGTAGGAAGACAGCCCTCCATCACCAGATGCTTCCCTCTTATGAATAGGAGTTGATTAGCTTGGCTAAGGCCATTCAGCATTGGTGGTCGTACCGATGGGGGCAGACTTTCTTGATTCGAACATATCACTTCAATTTGAAGTAGGGGTGAAAACGAGTCATGCTTGAATTGAGTTTGGCAAAATTTCCAAGCTCGAGCTAACCATTTTAATCTTGAGCTCGACGAGCTCATTTTGCTTGGCTCGAGATCGAGTTTCAGGCCTATTTATTGATCTCGAGCTTGAGATTTTGAGCTCGAGCTGCTCACAAATTTTTTAGCTCATGAGCCTTATTTTCTTCATATTTTTTTAAATGTACAACTAAAAAGCTCGCAAGCTAATGAACAACAATATGAGATCAAGCTCGGATAGCTCAAGCTCCACGTATTCGAGCTCGAGACAAAAAATTTTCAAGTCGGATAATCGAGCTTACGAGCCGGGTCAACTCAACTTACACCCATAATTTGAAAGACCTCCTGGAGCAGCACCTCAGTACCGCACCTCAACAATGTTGGGTTACCAAAATGTTGGGTTATGATTTTTGGGTCGAGTATAAGGCATGCATCTTGAACAGTACGGTGGACACACTTTCACGCCTTGACCATCAGAATGGGGCTCTCTTTGCCATTTCCCATCCCACCTCTACAGTTCTCACTTGACTTTGGCAGGAGGGTTGTGACTCCCCAACTTCTTAGAGCTCATCCATTGAATCAAGGAGGGGCGGGCGGTTCTCCCCTTGTTGGGCAATGAAGGATGTCGCCTCATTGTGTACAAAGGGAGGATATATGTACCAGCCATGCCACCCTTGGTCCCCGACATCCTAGTCGGTACTCATTGAGCGACTCATGAAGGGGTCCACAAGACCCCTCAGCACATTCGAGCAGAATTCTTTTGGCAGGACTCAAGTGTAGTGTGCATGACTTCATTGCAACATGTTCAATATGTCAGCGAAGCAAGACGGATCACCTTCTTCCAACAGGACTCCTTCACACACTCTTCGTGCTAACACAAATATGGGCCGACATCTCAATGAACTTTATCGGAGAGTTTCCTACATCGAAGGGAGGTCGATCCGCTTCGTTGTGATAGATAGGTTCTCCAACGGGGCATACATCATCACCCTGAGTCATTTGCTTACCATAAAAGGTAACGCTCGAATCTTCTTTGAATGGATGTTCCGCCTACACAGCCTACCCAAGAACATTATGTCCGACTGAGACTAGGTTTTTACATCTCATTTCTGGCAGGAGTTGTTCGCACTTTGCAGCACCAAGCTCGCCATTTCCTATGATAATCATGCGCAGTCGGACAGTCAAACCGAGGCGGTCAATCGGACAATCGAGGCGTATCTTCGATGTATCACATGGGATCGCCCTAAGGATTGTGCATGTTGGCTTCCGTGGGTAGAGTACTGCTATAATATGTCATATCATATGGCTCTCCAGACCACTCCATTTCGTCTCATTTACGGAAGGGATTCTCCATGCCTTCTCACTTACAACAACGGCTCGGCTAGCTCGGCTATCGTGGATAGGGGCTTACAAACACGCGACCAGATTCTCAGCCTAGCCTGGGAGCATCTTCTTTAAGCATAAACACGCATGGAGGCTGCCTACAGCCGGGGCCACCAGGAGTTGTTTTTCGTACCCAGAAAGTGAGTGTGGCTGAAACGCCGACCATATCGCCAGACATTCGCTTCCCAGAGCCCTTACCACAACTTGGGCCCAAAATTTTATAGACCACTCGAAGTTTTGCAATGGATTGGAGATGTGGTCTACCTCTCCAGCTTTCGTCTGAGGCTCAAATTCATGTCTTCCATGTATCTCAATTGAATCCATTCATCAGATCGCCTCCGCCAACACCCATAGTCCAACTACCACCAAGCTGAATGACAAGCTTGAGGACAAGCTTGATCCCAATGAGGGAGATATTGCAAATACACGTTAGGGCGCCACATACCAACGTCGTGTGAATCCGTGCAAGGATTAATTTAGTGTTGCTCTTATTTTATATCGTCACATTACTTTTACCTTGCAGATGTTTAAGCCTAGGGAGGAGGCATCAAAAGTTTAATCTAATTTTTTTCTCTCTCTTTTCCGATATGCAATCCTAGCCGTTCCCCCTTCGTTTGCAGATCCGCACGACTCCACCTCTCTGCTTGCCTATCCCAGGGCCGACTTCCCTTCCAACCTTCGGCCATCCCCGTCGTCGTTATAGGTACTCGGGGCTCCAAGAACAGGAACTCCAAATCTCCAACCTCCTCCAAGATTTCTCCCTCTCTCAACCACGATCTACATCTCAATCGGAGGTCTATATCAGATCCCTTCGTTGCGAAGAAATCGGGGCCCGGAAATTAGAATTGGTGATCAATTTTCATTAGAATTGGACCACCAATTCAAATTTGGAAGCCCCAATTCCATCCAAACAAACGGATTCGAGGAGATTTTAGCCAACCAAGACAACAATCAACCAAATGGGTGGGTAAGATTGACTGCTCGAGGTGTTTGTACATGCAAGACATGTCTTAAATAGAGAATTCAACAAAACTGAAGGATGCAAATGAAATCAATTGCTCGGTTTACATCATTTGTTCAATGTAATCATTGTGTTGGCTGATTAATGAAATAGCTTTAAGGATGATGAACATCATGAACATACACATAATTATTTTCTACATCAGTTAATAATGCTAAATGTAATAAACATATTATATAAACCATTTAAGAAATAATTAAAATGATATATAAGTTAAATCCATCATCTTCCTAAAGCTCTAGGCCACTAAATGGGTACACTGTGACCGGATCCTGGACTAGCCAATAATGACTGGTCCAATATATCTATTGTTTTTTGTTTATTTTCGGGGATTCAGGATAAAATTGCAAAGAACCCTCAAGCTTATAAACATGGAAGAAATTGAGTAACTAATTAACATGTTGAAATTTAAATTTTCTGAGCTGAAAGGTTTCCATCAAATTGAAGATTCCAAGCTCAATCCAAATAAATTAGAGTTCTCTCAAAGTGGCAGAGAATGGATCACCTACAATTTTTGTTAAAGTTCACACAGAAGAACCTTTTAATACATGGACACTAAATGAATTGACTAGGTATAATTAAATGTAAAATTTATCACATGTTTTTATCAAGTCCTATCATCATAGTGTAAAACCACTACGTTAGTTTATATAACGATTTCTCTAGCTAAACCCATGAATTTGGGGGAAACCCTAGTAAAGGCTAACTTGATTTTGGTGTTAGGATTGAAATAGGTGAAACCCTAAATATCCTTAGCATGAATATTATGCTGCCCTTTCTCTAAACCAGTGAAAGTTCACTACGTTGAATCTAGGGCAGCAAAACCCTAAGGGTTTAAAGAGGTCTTTGACCTAATTAGGTCAAGTAGAACCCTCAAAGGGGATTATGACCTAATTAGAGACCTTAGTTGATATATTACAAATGAATAAATCTTGTTGTAATAATTAGAACAGCAATCTCTTAAAGGATGTTGAGCTAGGGAAGCAAAATTGGCTAGAGCGTATGGTCCCTCGCCAATTGGACCAGAAGCCCCTTGATTTCTAGATAGAATAACCAACAATTAACACCCTAAATAACTCCTTGACCTAATTAGGTCAAGTGGAGCCCGTCAAGACCATCTTGAAGTGGTTGACCAATTTATGTGTCTTTAACAATATTCTCAATGTAGGATATGGCTTCACGAGGTAGTGGAAAGCAAAATGACGATGGTGGACGCAGGGATAAAGGAAAAGGGGTAGAAAAAGTGAGTTCTTACCCTTTGTAATCACTTAATTTTCATGTTTATTTTTCATGCTTATATTTTTATGTGTATGCTATATGAAAAGAACAATGAAAATTAAATATATGAAAATAAAGTAGAGAAAAAGTAAAAGAACAAAGAAATGAAATGGGCTAAGTTAGGGGTCAACCCAACAGTGGAGGTGGGGTGAATGTCCTCCCAATGATGATGAAATGAAAGGAACGTGCGAATATGAAAAGGCACGTTAAGAAATGTGTGCGAATATGAAAAGGCACGCAAGCGCGCTATATAAATGAAATGAAAGGTTAATATTCCCTTAACACTGCCCAATAACAACATGAAAAATCTAAAAGAGACTAAGAGAGTCCAACCCATGAAACAATATATGTATGAGTAAAAGATAAACCAGAGAAGAAAAAGATTCATAATAAGAAGATGATGAAAACGATTCATGTAATATAACGAGAGAGAACGTAATCAATATAAAGTATGAAATCCGTAAAATGCAAATAAGACATCATAGTAAAAAGGGAATAATGAGAATTCATTTAGTCTTTGACTAATAGAAAATGTAACTAAACAGGTAAAGGCGGAGGCTTCCCCTGCTAGCTCTAGCAGACCCCCTACACGCCAGGAAAAGATGTACAAGATGTGGATGGATGTCATCACAGCCGTCTTCGAAGTCATGGATGCCCACAAGGCGTCTTGTCGCGACCCCGACTGCCCCCACGACGAGTTTCAGCTTTATTTCAAATAGTTACTTATGGTTTTCACATGTTACACTATAGCTTTTGGTTCTGAGCTACATGTATAGTTTTGAGCTGATGTGATAGTATTTGTATAGTTGTAGCTCAGATATTTTGGTGACTCTTTTTTGTTATATATATTTATCCAGTCACATGTACTATACTGTATCAGATGTATGATAAATAAGATGGGATGTACTTTTCAGGACTTCTTTTACTCTGTCAATACTTATTTATATATATAAGCAGTGATGATTATATAACTGTCATACTCTGAATTGCCTAGGAAATATAGAAGATAAATGAAAATTGCGACGGGAGCCTAGTAAGAGGGGTCGTTACACATAGGATCAAGTACATGTTTCTAAACTTAAAACTAAATAAAAATTGGATAGACATTCTGATTTAGAAATCAGGATCTGCTCTTATTTAAAAGAAAATAGATCAAGCAACCAACAAATTCGAAAAACCAGAGATGTCAACCCTATAACAGAAGCTAGCAAGGCCTATGATTACAAATTCTGATTTCAAAGCCCCGAGTGCATGCGTGAAATGCATGGAGATTTCTGAATGTTCGCACATCAAGTTTGGCATTTCCTGAGCTTGGGTGTGAACGAGCACAAAAATTTTGTCAGACTCGCAAAACAGAGGAACTTTGTGAATGCCCATGAACCCTTAATTTGGACTAGATCCTCCCGGATCAAGACTCACCACTTTGAATTTGATTGCTCTTACTAAAGAAAACAAATGTTGGCACAGTTGCACGGAGATTTGTGAATGTAGATTTGGCACAGTTGCATGGAGATTTGTGAATGTTCGCACATCAAGTTTGACATTTCCTGAGCTTGGGTGTGAACGTGCACAAAATCTGTCTGCCTCACAAAACAGAGGAACTTTGTGGATGCCCGTGAACCCTTAATTTGGACTAGATCCTCCTGGATCAAGATTCGCCACTTTGAATTTGATTGCTCTTACTAAAGACAACAAATGTTGGTACAGTTGCAGTCCTTCCTTGGAGAACCATTTGACTTATTGTGGAGTTTGGCTCTACTTTGAGGTCTTGTACTTCTCTGCACCTCGCCATGAAAATATCTTCATATCCACCAACAAGTCCTCTTGGGATGATCACTTAAGATCAAATATAAGTTATTCAACAAGGATTCAGTTTTCTATGCACCATTTCATAATCTAGCAATAATGGGTTACATAGCCAAAATTTTGTATTGATGGAGTGCATCCTAATGTTGAAACACATTTGTCTCCAACTTTATGGAGTATCTTAAACGACACATACCAAATAGGCTTCATTTTTCACAACTTACCTTCAGTAGTCTTTCCCAATGTGCAATCAAACAAAGTCGTCTTCTTTTTGAAATGTGCATTCAATCATTAGCTTCTCACAATAAGCTTTACACCTTATTATGGTATATTTAGGTTCTCTACCTCCCGATATATCTTGCAAGCTTCCTCCGAATGCATTATGCTCGTTGTAATGCTTCTTCCTCACATCCACCATCGCTAGATATGTTAATAAGAACTTTGCTTGACGCAGGACGGATCTAGGTCTAGAAGTGTATGTATGGCGATTCAATGAATGCTTGTATGAATTTAAAGTATACCAACAACTAATCTTGCAGTAAGAGAATTATAAATAGTATGACACCGACACAATCAAGTAGAATTTCAATTTAAGAGAATAAATATGGATATGTAAATATAAGAGTGTGAAACAAAAAATGTAAGAGCGAACAAAGCCCTACAAATCACAAGGCGTCTTGATAAAAATATTATAAATTTTGAGCCAACTCGAGCCCCATTTGGTCTTCCTCCCTGACAAGTGGTATCAATCTATCAAAGTCAATGGTCTTGTTGGGATGGAGTATGTTCACGTGGCTTTTGGATCTCATAGGCCTTAGTACCTTCAGCCATGGTTGAAAAAAGTTCAAGAGGACACTACGAAGGCTTCATGCAGTGAGTTTCACTTAGGCTCCGTTTGGGGGACTTATTTTCAGCGGTCAAGCGGTTACGACCGCATGTACCGGCCCTAAATTTAGGTCCGATACATGCGGTCGTAACCGCTTGACCGCTGAAAATAAGTCCCCCCAAACGGATGCTTAGTGTGAGATACTTGATGATAAAAAGCTTCCGCTTCGGAGAGAAGATGGTTGGTGTGGAGGGAGTTCACATGTGGGAGAGATTTTTAAGGCACGGGAGTTCCATATTGGTTAATAATATGTTGGTAAAGAAATATCAAATGATTGGCCCTCACCTATGAGCTAAAGCCTTTGTGTTTTATGAGTTCGATTGTTGATGTACCATGCCCAATTTCAATCTGTATAACCCGTAATTTGTTGAGATCAGAGATGACCAAGAATGGTCTGGAGGATCTCGTCACCCTAGGACGAGTGCAGAAGAAGTCCCCTCCCAAGGGCGAGTCCAGGCTCCCAGGGGCGAGTCCAGGCTCTCAGGGACGAGTCCAGGCTCCCCGGTGTGACCCCATTAACGCCACTAAAGATATGCTACTATTATAACATTTGATTAATTGTATAATGGTGTGCTAATAGAGAGCTTGTGGGTTTAAAAAGGAGGTGAACCGGCTGACTAAATGACAGGAACCGGCTAATACCGGTCAAATGTTACGTGTCGTGCGTGTCTTAAGCGGTGCCCGATATATAGCTAAACAAAGAATACAGTTGTTCATTCTTATCTCTCCTGATTTACGCACAGTAGCGCAGAAGGCGGACCGAAGCCGCACGCCGACGGAAGCACCCGAGCCTTCGTTTCTCCTCCGTTTTTCGTGATTTCTCTTATGTTTGAAAGGTAATCACTTTCTCTCCACTCCTCTTGCTTCTTTCATGAAGTTTTTACATGTATTGAAACCGGTAGAAACCTAGGGTTTGAAATTTCTAATGTTCCTTTGTTTTAAATTGTATCAAAAGTTTCTGTAAAAGATCTTTAGGTCCTAAATCGTGATTTGAAGTGTTTTAGTGAAACCCTATGCCATATACTAGGGATTCCGAAATTTAAAAGCATGTATGAGAAGGGGTAGGACTCCTAGCATGTGTGTCCCTCTAAATTAACAAAATCTTCATCCCCATATTATGAGAATGATAAAGAAATTAAAGTAGAGGATATCCCTTCACTTCAAATAATTATTTGGAGGATAGGGAATGTTGCCCCTTCACTACAAGTGAATAAACCTTATTTTAATAATTAGGGCAGCAATCAATTTAGGAGATTTTGAGCTAGGGTAGCAAAATTGGCTAGGGCATGACGTTCCCTCACCAATTGGACCAAAAACCCCTTGTTTTCCAGATAGGACAGCCATCAATTAAACCCTAAATGACTCCTTTGACCTAATTAGGTCAAGTGGAGCCCGTCAAGAACGCCTCGAAGTGTTTGACCTTAATTAAAACAATAACTTATGTGTCTTTAAAATATTTCCGATTTAGGACATGGCTTCACGAGGTGGTGGAAGGCAAGGCAACGATAGTGGTCGAAGGGATAAAGGAAAATGGGTTGACAAAGTGAATTCTCACTTTTTTGTAATCGCTTAATTTCATGTTTATTATTCATGCTTATGTTTTATGTTTATGCTTTATGAAAAGAGCAATTGAAAGTAAACATACAATAAATTAAATAAAGTAAATGAAGTAAAGAAAGAAATAGAGGAATAAAGTAATGAAATGGGCTAAGTTAAGGGTCAACCCAACAGTGGAGGTGGGGTGAATGTCCTCCCAATGATGATGTAATGAAAGTTAACGTGTGAATATGAAAAGGCACGTTAAGAAATGTGTGCGAATATGAAAAGGCACGCAAGCGCGCTATATAAATGATACGAAAGGTTAATGTTCTCTTAACACTGCCCGATAACAACAGGAAAAGTATAAGAGATAAGGTTAAGAAAGTTCAACCCCACATGAAAAGATATATAAGAAAAAGATGAGTAAAAGATGAACAAAAGAAGAAAAAGGTCAATAAGAAGATGATGATGAAAACGGATTAATATGATATAACGAGAGAGAACGTAATGAAGAGAATAAAGTATGAAATCCGTAAAATGCAAATAAGACATCATAGTAAAAAGGGAACAATGGGAATTCATTTAGTCTTTGACTAACAGAAAATGTAACTAAACAGGTAAAGGCGGAGGCTACTCCTGCTAGCTCTAGCAGGCCCCCTACACGCAAGGAGAAGATGTACAAGATTTGGGTTGACGTCATCACAACCGTCTTCGGAGTCATGGATGCCCACAAGGCATCTTGTCGCGACCTCGACTGTCCTCATGACGAGTTTCAGTTCTTTTTCAAGTAGCATGCTCGTGGTTATGTAGTATGTTACAGTATAGTTTTTGTTCTGAGTTACAGGTGTAGTTTTGAGATGATATTGTAGTATACTTGTAACTGTAGCTCAGATCTTGTCATGACTCCTTTTGTGTATATATATCAAGTCATCTGCTAGCGTGTACTATACTGTATCTAATGTAAGATAAATAAAAATGTGTTTTACTTCTCTGCATTTTTTTTATACTCTGTCATTATACCTGTTTATGTATAATTGTTGATGATCGTATACCCGCCGCTCTCTGATTTGTCAAGCAAAAAGGAGATAAATGAAAATTGCGACGATAGTCTAGTAAGTGGGGTCGTTACACCCGGGGCGAGTCCAGGCACCAAGGGGCGAGCCCAGGCTCCCAGGGGCGAGTCCAGGCACCAAGGGGCGAGCCCAGGCTCCCAGGGGCGAGCCCAGGCTCCCAGGGGCGAGCCCAGGCTCCCAGGGGCGAGCCCAGGCTCCCAGGGGCGAGCCCAGGCTCCCAGGGGCGAGCCCAGGCTCCCAAGGGCGAGCCCAGGCTCCCAGGGGCGAGCCCAGACACCCAGGGGCGAGCCCAGACACCCAGGGGCGAGTCCTCTAGCCTCCCAAGGGCGAGTCCAGGCTCCCAGGGGCGAGTCTAGGCTCCTAGAGCGAGTCCAGGCACCCAGGGGCGATTCCAGGCACCCAGGGGCGAGTCCAGGCTCCCAGGGGCGAATCCAGGCTCCCAGGGGCGAGTCCAAGCTCCCAGGATACCTCTTTAGGTCTATTAATAGCCTCTCCAAATAGCAGAGTTTTGTTGTTGACAGACCAATTTGGGTTGCGTATAGTAGAACCAAAAGACGGGATTCTGCTATTTGCATGCCAGGTTTATGAAACTATAAATAGACCCCAAGGGCACCTTTGGAGGGGATCCGTTTTCTTTAGTATCTTCCTCCTCTGGTAGGCTTTGGTTGACTTTCAGTGCCCTCCAAGGTGCCTAGCTCAGCTTTGGTTAGGGAGGGGAAGCTCTCTTAGATCTTCCGGGTGTGTGGCGGGACCTACTTGTTGCAGCTCAGGGTCTGTTGCATAGTTCCAAGTCACCGGCCAAGCACTCTTGCTCAGGAGAAAAAGGTGTGGGCTAACCCCTTTGGGTCCGAACTCTTCTTGGGGCTAGTTTCTGGTTTCAACACAATCCCCATTCTTTTTTATTCCTTGACAATTAATTTAGAATTTACCTTTGGTTGGTCCACAAGTATTGATATTTCTATAGTTATAAAAAGAACATTGAATTTAGGTACTATGCCTCAAGGTAGGTGATTTTATTTTTGAAGGCATACACAAACCCTTCCTTCATAGCAATAAACTTGATCATGCCTTATTTATTTGTATCTATTCTCATATTTACTTCTTTATCATGACTAGTGCTGCATAAATCCAATACTGGCAAAATAACCCATGCTTGTACAAGGCTTTTGATGTTGTAAAGCTAAATCTTGTTCATGCAATTTGTAGACTTAGTTATTGTCCCTTGTTCATAACATAAAACTTATGTTTGTCAGTTTGATGAAAGATCATCGAGAATACCATATTGATTGATAGATTACTTATTATCCTGGCTGATGTGTCTGATATACAAAGTGGCAAGTTTAGTGAGAGGGATCAACACACTGTTGGGTTCATTGTGACCTTTCGTCCAAATCTAGTACAATGAGAGAGAAAGAATTACATACTATTCTTGATCAGAATTTGTTTGGCAATTCCTTCATGAAAAAGTATAGTACATTTTCTCGTGGCTACTTTATCATTTAATTGTATTGGCCATCACAATTAACATGTTATAAATTGCATAATTATCACTATATAGCAATTGTTACTTTAAGTAGTTGTTACATAAAAATGAATACAAAAGCAGTATGGCATTAAACAAAGACTTTCTTCAAACAAAACATGATATCCACAGAAAAGAGTTTTGAGAACCTGATCAAATTTAGACTTTGCAGCACTTAGTGCTCTGTGAGATTCCCCTAGGTTGCCACTATAGTAAGCCACTACACCTTCCAAAAGTTCCAGTCTTAGATACCTGCTTAATAACAAAGTTAGAAGAAAGATAAATATTAATGAATATAAAATCTATAAGGAAGTCAAATGCAACAAATAATTAGAGAGAAAATGTTAATACATGATATTAATTAATTCCATGAAGAAATAAAAGGAAAGAATCTCACAGCGCAAGCTCTGCCGGACGGCCTGCTTGGAGAATTCTAAAACGGGCATTATCCCTGCCATGTGAGCGTTCAAAACCGTCTCTAGCCTTAGCAAGACGAACCCCCGCCACGGTTAAACACGAGATATCCCGTAACAAAAAATAACACCAGACAGTGTCTAGTTGAAGTATTGGCACATTGTCAATCATCTGGAGAAATCACAAAAATGGTGAAAAAAAGAAAATATCATCTTAATAAAAATCTGTGGTGGAGTTTCAATGTAATTCTTACATCAGTAATTTTATAATCACATAAAGAAAAAGCTTCCTGCAAGTAGGACATTATGCTACACATTAGTTAAAAAGGCATACAAATCACAACTACTCTAGAAGAATCAAGGTCAAAGAAGAAAAGGTTGAGTTCCAAAAACCTCAGCCATGGCGAGAACATCAAGGGCATCTTTAAACTTCTGTTTTTTTATAAGGCTTTTGCCATTTTCATGAAGCATCAAACCAACCATCACTGCCCTGGAAATTATTACAAGTAGAAATCAAGTAATGACCGTGAATAAAATAAAATGGAGGTCTAACAACAAATTAGTTTTGTAAAAAAGATATTAAATGCACCGTTGATCATTTTCAGATCCGAAATTCACTTTCTGACCACTTTGATTCTCAAGTTCAAGATTGAAATCTTCCACAGGAAGTGTACCATGTGCATGCCTTTGAGCCAATGCATCCGCAGCAGCCCTGCTCAAGAACATTGGTTTCATTAGCCAAAAAAATTCCAAGCCCCTCTTCAGAATTTACCAATTCATAATATTAATTTACTTATTCTAACGTTTTTATTTACATTTCTAATGTATTTCATTGATGCGTAATACAATCAATTGATTTATAACTTTTAACGAAAGACGAACCAACAGGTGACTGGACACGGGGTGTCGTAACCCTATATGCAATGCAAACAAACACGAACAAATGCATTGGAACTACAACCATCCATAAAATGAATATGTGAGTACAAGGATGCAATCAAACGCGAAATTTAATGAATGAAATGCTCTCGGCATAAACTCTAATGAGATGCAAACGCAATGACTCAATTATACAATTACTTTTGACGTGCAATTAACTACACAAGATTAGTTTTAAAATCTCGAGCAAGCGTTGCAACTGATCACAAATATTACAATTTAAGTAAACAGATAACATTTGCAAATTATTGAAATTGTGCAAAATTAAAGCACAGGGCAAAAAGAAAATGTACATCAATGACAGAAAATTAACCAAGCATGATGAGAGCAAGATATTACTATGAATAATAAAGAACATATGTGTAAAGTAAGGAAATAGAAACTGAAATGTAAGGACTCACCAGTAATCAGTGTCGACGGGGGAGGAAGTGGTATGCAATATTGGGACAGTCGTGGGAGCATTGCAAAGGATCAAATGAGTGGTTGGCAGGGAGCTATGACTTATACCTTTTGACACAAGACGAATCAATAAGTGACCGGACACTCGGTGCCCTAACCCTAAATGCAATGCAAACAATCACGAGCAAAAGCACTAGAACTACAACCAGCCATAAAATGAAGATGTGAGTACAAGGATGCAATAAAACACAAAATTCAATGAACGGGATGTTCACTGTATAAACTCTAATGCAATACAAATGCAATGACTCAATCATGCAATTACTTCAGATATGCAATTAACTACACAAGATTAGTTTTAAAATTCCGTGCAAGCGTCGCAATTGAATACAAATATTGCAATTTAAGTAAACAGATAACAATTGTAAATTATGAAAAGTGTGCAAAATTAAGCACAAAACAAATAGAAAATGCACGTATATGAAACAAAAATTAACCAAATATGATCAGAGCAAGATATTACTGAGAATAATAAAGTGCATGTGTAAAGTAAGAAAAAAACTGAAATGTAAAGATACACCAAGCAATCTGCGCCAATGGTGGAGGAAGTGGTATGCAAGATTGAGATAGTCGTAGGAGGACTGCAAAGGATCAAATGTGTGGTTGGCGGGGAGCTATGAAGTGGGAGATTTCTAGGGTTTATGAATTTTAGAGATTTTGGTTTAGTTGAGGGATGTAGAGGGAGGTGAAGGTGGCTAAATGGGGACTGGAAAGGAAGAGAGAGGGCCATATGGGGGTTGGTCGGTGTTGGAAAATGAGGTTGGAGGCAGTGGGGGTTGGCTGCATGGATGGTGGAGGGTGGACGAGACGGCGGGTGCAACTCTGGAAGAGAAACGAGGCGACTATGGAAGATTTGGAGGAGGATAGGAAGGGCTTAGCAGGGAGGTCCGGGGAAGGGAAGGAGGTTGTGGTTAGGGTTGTGGTGGACTCGTCAGAACCGAGTGGAACGTTGGATGTTTGTGGTGGGTCGGAGAATTGAGGGAAGAGGTAGGATCCAGCGGTTGATAGTGATGGAAAGGCCGTAGAAAGTAATGGGAGATGTAGCTGTTAGTGAGGATGGAGGAAGCGGCTAGGGGATCGAAACTAGACGCCATAGGCTGGATTGTGTTCCGATGAGATCGTTGGAGTATAGGGTATGGCGGGAAGCGAAGGAAGCAGGCGGGAAGCCCCCTGGTGTAGGCACCAGGAAAGGTTGAGCATCAACACCCGAAGCGACTTACCAGTTCAAGAAGAAACCACAACTCTTGATCCAAAATAATATCATAATAGTGGATATGTGTGTGTGCGCGCATTTACATATACATATGTATATACATATACATATGTATATTCTAAGAGTACGTACAAGCCGCTAGCCCGCTACTAGAAGGATCACATGCTTGAAAGGCCCTGACCATGTAGATTGGTACTTTGTTTTCATAAGCTTCAATGAGTGCTCTACTCGAAACTCACAATGTATATAAATAGGCAAAGATTCCACAAGAACTGGGAGATGAAACTCGGCACTTCAACAAGAGAGTAAGAAAGAATTCAATGGCCATGAAATATAAGTAGCAAGGGTGGCTGAAAAGCAAAGAGAGTTTGGCGAGCATCAGACTTATTCTCGTTCGTGAGTCTGATGCTCATCGGAGAAACCTAACTTCTTTGTTTGTTGACAAGATTGCTTAATGAGCATACCGGAGTGAGATATTAATAAGCATACCCACGCAAAGTAGGAGGGTTCTTTATCACTTGCTTGACTCAATGGCAAAAAGATCTGCAAAGGAATTTTTGGATGAGTTCTTCGGGATGGAGCTTAACAGTTGAAAATCCAACAACGCCTATTCTCTTTCAGATCCAAGTATCCAACAACCAACAGCCTTCCCCACTTCCATCCCAGCATACCCACTGTTTCTCCTGATCTCGTATGCCTCCTTGCCATCGTAAGCTTACTCCTACACCCTCTTCATCCCGTTCCAGCAATTCCCACTCCCCCAAAGTTCCCAGTTTCATTTCCAACATTCCAGCATCCCTATCCTACCGGCAACAGTACACTCACACCACCTCCACCCCAACTGGAAGCCCCATTTACCCTTCCAGTGGCACCTCTCCTCATTCCTCCAACCAGTTATGAAATTGATTATCTCAATACAACCATATCCTTCACCACGTGGAGCCACATCGACTACCACAGTTGGAACCCTATGATTGTGAGTATTTCTTTGATTAGTGTTATATTTTATATATTAAATTCTGGATGAGCATGTTATATTTGCTTGGGTTTCATGATTGTTAGTGCTATCGTTCAATTTCTTGTATTCTATAAGACTTATTCGTTTAAATTGTAGTGGATAACATCTCGTGGAAAATTGAGCATGATTTGTTTGTATGTCGGAAAATTGCCAATCACCTTGTGTTAACTTGCCGAAATTATAAACTTTAGTTTTAAAATTTTACTTCCAGATTTAAATTGGAACCTGCACGCATCATATAGCGTAGGTGTATTTAAGGTTATTTCTCATGTTCGCTTAGAGATGCATTAGCGTCAGCACAGCCACGCTGCACGGCCTATCCCGCGTCAAATACACATCTCTGTTTTTTATTTTGTGTCTTAGCAAATGTGATTTTTCAAAGGAATTTGAAAACTATTGGGCCTCAAACTGACCATTGAGTTGTGAAAGTAAAAGAAAAGTGCTCCACTGCTTTTAACAAAACGTATACAGACCATGACATGTTGTCTGCCCAAAGGAGTGAGTCAATGAATAATACATGTTATGATATAATAAAGGCAACATGCTCATTAGCAGACTACTTTATACAGTTGGAATACTAATTAAGAATTGCCACAAAAAAACTCGAGGAAGATAACAAATGCAGACAAGGTAGAATACATATGAATGTTAGAAATTATCTCATTTTAAGGCAAACTTCAAAATTATATACACGTACTATATATGTCAAGTTTTATGAAATCTTCAAATAAGGTGCATTTGGATTATACATTGAGAAGGAAAGAATGATTGATGACAGCATATGTATGTTAATTTTGAGATTGTGTGACCGCGGAGAAAAAAAACAAGGATTGGGTCGTAAGAATGAATAACAAACATTGAATCAACAATTAGAAAAAAATCACTAAAAAGAGTTGCAAGAAAACCGGCCTAAAAGATCATCCGCATCTACGACCAAACCAACGGGTGTATCAAATACAAGGATAAAAGATTATTGGGAAGGACCTAGCGAGTGTAGGTTTTTTAAAATGCAAGCAAACTTGCAAAATATTCAAAAAAAAAAAGATCGTAGGAAATACATGTAAAGGCAGATCTTTAATGACATTTTGAAAACCCTATCTCATCGTTATTATTCCACCTTCGTCTAAACCCTAAACCATACCTACAATGGAGGTTTTGTATGTGAGGATAAAGAAGAAATATTACCATATACAACACGTGGAACTCGAAAGGGCAACGAGGAGCACAGTATTCAAGCACGGCGATCTCTAAAGGGTTGCCGGATGCCCTCGGTCCGGCCGAATGAGGAAGATGAGGAAATGCGATCAAAATAGAGTGGCGCGGATATACACAGGGAGCGCAGTATTAATAAAATACCCTTTGTCGCGTGGATACGGGGTGCGGATCAATAAATTTCAGGGGCCGGTAAGTTTGGCTGAAGATAGATTGCATAGAGAAGACTAGAAGGAAACCAAATTTACAGTTCATCGTCCAAGGAAAAAATGTTGACGACGTATAAAACAAGTTAAGGGCAGTTTGCCTGATTCTAGCGAGTTTGCTGGAGCGATCGGCCTGGGCGGCCTCCTCTTCCTTTAGATTTTTACCCCTGTCGGGGGAGGCAGCGCTGGAGAGCACCTTGGAGTTGTTTCGCAGGCCGAGCTGCAGCAGAGAATCCGATCCTCCGTCATCCTTGAGGATTTTACCGCCGCAGATCAGGTTGATGCAGTCGCAGGAACCGCCCGATCGTCGGGCAACCTCCTCTCGGAGCATCGGAAGCGTCCAGGACTCCAACTGCACCTCGAGAACCCCGGTCCATGTTCCGGCGATCTTCAGCTTCGCCGTCGTTGGAACTGTCTTCTCCGGCTCCATTGAAGGTCTGCCTCTGAGCCTGATTAGACCCCTGCGAGCAGTTTCGCATGCCGAGAAAGCGAACGACAAATGTAGATCAAAATATATTTGGAGGACAGTTTTGACATTTTAGCTCAAAATATTATTTTGAAAATTCAGAAAATAATATTTATGACGGTAGCATTAGTCGCCACTACTCGCCAGTAATATTACGATAAATAGACGCACAAAAATGCTTGTAACGCTTTATTTGGTGCAGCAGTCTTGGGCCCATCCGGTGGTTCCTCTCGGGGCGATCGAATTGGAGGTGGGAAGTTGGGGATCAAGGGTCTGTTTGGCTAAGCTGTGGTTGTGCAGGAAGGAGTGGTGTGAAACAGTGGTGCAGGAATCAGCTGTTTTGCAGTGGTGGAAAAATTTATGAAACTGTTTGAAAAACTGTATTTGCAGTGCTGTGTGAAACAGTAGTGCAGAACTAAACAGTAATGAAAATTAAACAGTAATGAAAATTAAACAGGGATAAAATTAAAAAGTTCGCATAATTTATGATGTTCAACTTAAAATTAACAATTTGTTCGACATAAATATTTGCGATACAGATTTGTGAATTGATGAGCGTCGTTCTTCTTCAACTCAAACAAATATCATCTGCAAAAAATAGTTACGCCAGATTAGATAAATTTAATCTAAAATAAATATTTTATTTGTTAAAGTACACGTGTATGAATCGTACCTGCGAGCATGTTCTAATTGGTCTGCAATGAATTCTCTCACAGCAGACATCGTAGATGCACCTGTCCCCTCATGTGTAACCGGCTCTACGCTCGGAGCTGTGATCTCGTTGGTTCGTCGATGTTGAACCCTATGTTCGTATGCCTCAGGATGCACAAATGTTTCATCAAGATCACATGCTCTGAACTCTGGATCAATCTTAGATGGATGTCTTCTTGTGTAATTATGAAGGGTCATTGTAGCCACAACAATTATGCATTGCTTTGAAAATGAGTATTGCGACATCTTCCTAAAGATGTGCCATTTATTTTTTCATACGTCGAAGCTACGTTCAATAACAGAACGCAAAGATGAGTGTGCTTGATTAAATTTTTCACGGCGACATTCAGTTGGCCGATTGCCTCGAGCGAAGTCCGTCAAATGATATCTTGTTTCTGGAAATGGTTTCAGAAGGCCCGTCTCTAATGGATATCCAGCATCCACCAAATAATATTTCTCTGTATTAAAATGATTTAATATGACCAAAAAATTAATAATAGTTGATAAATGCAGTGAGAAATTTACTTACAGGCGCATATGGAAATTTACAACTTCTATCTCGCACAACACGATGATAAATGCGGTTATCATGTGTCGAACCCTCCCAGCCAGGTACCACATATGTGAAGCACATATTGAAATCGCACACTTTCATGACTGTGGATCAGTAGGCGCTATGATATCCATTGAAAGACTTGACAGTGCACGTAACCCTTGCAATATTGTGGCATCTTACAAAATAAAACTAAGTAAGAAGAAGAAGAAGTAGAAGAAGAAGAAGAAGTAGAAGAAGAAGAAGTAGTAGAAGAAGAAGAAGAAGAAGAAGAAGTAGAAGAAGTAGAAGAAGTAGAAGTAGAAGAAGAAGAAGAAGTAGAAGAAGAAGAAGAAGAAGAAGAAGTAGAAGAAGAAGAAGTAGAAGAAGAAGAAGTAGAAGTACCGGATCAGATCGGGATCGGGATCGGGATCCTCGGATCGGAACGGGATGCGGGAGCGGCGACGGGATGCGGGAGCGGCGACGGGATGCGGGAGCTAGGGCAGAGGAGAAAATCGGGGATGAGGAATGCGGAAATCTATCGTGCCGTGGATTTTTTGGAATCGCGATGCCGCCGTTGTTCCACCGCAGATCGTTTGGCACTGCTTTCCTTCCCGTTGTGGTGTGCCGCTCCCCTGCCGCTTTACCAAACAGACCCCAAATCGAAGCAGTTTGCGGCATTTTTCCGGGGGCGGCGAGGGAATACGGAGCAAACGCCGCCGGAGGGCGTTTGTTTACCCGCCGTCCGGCGGCGTTTCCCCCAAACGACCAGCGAAAACGCCGCACCAAACGAAGCCTAAAACAGATGTAATGAATGTGGTGCAAGCATGTAATGAAACAAATATTGATGTGGAGGAGATTTCTGATGATGTTGATGTTATAGCGGCAAGCTATTCAAGGAAGAAAAATGTGAAGAAAACATCAGTTATTAATATGATAGCAGCGGTCGTCACTCATATTGCAAATAATATCGATAGCCTGCCCCCAGCACGAGAAAAGACATTGGTTGAGAGAATGTATGTGACATTGGAAGTTATGTCAGATCGCTCGGAGGCTGATCTCATAAAGACAATAGATTTGTTGTGCGCTAACGAACTGAAGTGTTAGATCTTCTTAGTTATGTCAAAGCTTGTTAAGAGTGTTAGACTCGTATTATTTAGTCTACGGAAAATAATTAAATTGATTATGATTTAATGTCTTTAATATTTTCACGAGTCATACTCATAAATAACTTAAAACTCAAATTTTTAATCTTTGATGAATGGGCTAGATTATTAGCTTAATGGACCAATCACACCTCTTGTTCTAAATAATTAATACTCTTGAGGTTCATATAAATAGAGGAAAATATTCACAATTCTTCTTACCTTAAGAAATAAGAAAGTACACAAGAATCTGTCCCCTCCTTGTCAAAGCAAAGAGCTGAAAACCAAGTCGTACGACAATGACGGCTACAACAATCAATTCAGGTTCTTTCCTATTATTATTAATTCGTTTATACACTTGATATGATCCTAAGAGAGAAAATTTGGGTATGAGACCAAGAAAAATTCTATGTCTATCGAATGTATAATCCTAATAGTTGGTATCAGATGAAGATTTATTCAAGTGCGTGAATTAAATTAATTTGATTGCTTGTTTACAATTCTTTATGAATTGAATTGTTACAATATTTATATGTATATATTAGAAATTAATATCGTCATCTGAAAATGCAAATTAGCTAGAACTTATCTTTTATTTTCCTAATTGGATAATCTGTATTTGTTTTTAATAGTTAAAATAATTATTAAAACATCATATATATCATGTTTGGTATATATTGTGAATCCAAAAAATTTTAATTTATAATTTTTGATTGTTTCAATTTTTCAGTCATATTATTATTATTATTATTACATTTTTTGCCCGCAATTTACTCTAATTTTAAATAGTTACGAGATCTTGATTAATTTACCATATTATTTATTTAATGTCTCATTAATCATCCTTTAATGTTGATAGTATTTATATAAAAATGCCTCTTTTTGGCATAATCAACGGCAAACCATTTATTGAGCTTTAAATCTAAGATTTAATTTATTTTAATTTAGTGATTTTTAATTATTCCTTCGGTGCAATATTTGAAACTGTTATGGTAACGTCTCATGAGAATACATTTAAATAAGCGTTAAATTTAAAATTTTATTCTCATTTAGTGAGTCTTATTTATTCCTTTACTGGTCAAATATGAATAACTTAACCACATTTATGTTACATTCTGTGCAAACAAAAAAAGAGAAACCAAAATTTGGACAATAACAGAGTTTTTATTTCTAAAAATTGTATCTATTGCAAAGATATGACCTCTCTTTTATAGAATTGAGGAGAAGGAAGAAAATACAAATAAGCAATGTGGAACTAAAAACATTTATGGGACTAGCGGCTAGACAAACCCAGACCGCATAGGTCGCGCGGTTAGACAAGGAGGTTTAACCGCCTGACCATACTGATAAGAGAAGACAAGCCCCCAGAGCAGACCGCCAGACCGCAAGGTCTCCAAGCCGCTGGAGAGAAGCCGCCAGACCGCCCGATCTCCAAGCCGCCAGAGTGAATCCGCTAGACCGCCCAGTCTCCAAGCCACCCAAGTGAAGCCGCCAGACCGTCCGGTCTCAATATTGCAACACTCCCCTCAAGCTTGAGCATATATATCAATCATGCTCAGCTTGTCACAAATGTGAAAAAAGGAAGCTAACGCAGGCTTGGTGAAGGTATCTGCCAACTCGTTGTCTGAAATAACGAATTGAGTACAAATCTGTTTCTTCAGGATCTCTTCTTTGATAAAATGGCAGTCAAATTCGATGTGCTTTGTTCTCTCATGAAATACTGGATTTTTGGAGATATATATAGCGGTATTGTTGTCGTAGAACATAGGTAGAGGATGATTGTAGACTTCTCCTAAGTTCAGCATAAGAGCTCATAACCACTTTAACTCACAAATGGTTGACGCCATACTCTGATATTCATCTTCTACACTGGACCTGAAGACAACAGATTGTTTCTTACTCTTTCAGCTCGCTAGGTTTCCTCCCACGAATGTGCAAAAGCCCGATATGGACTTGCGATGACATTTGTTGTCAGCATAGCTAGAATCTGAGCAAGCTTCAACCTTTAACTGACCATTTCTCTGAACACAGTAGTCCCTTACCAGGTGAAGCTTTAACATATTCCAATATCTTCATGACAGACTATAGATGACACTCTCTAGGAGCTTGCATGAACTGGCTAACCTTGCCTACAACATATGAGATGTCGGGTCTTATTACAGTGAGATAAATGAGTTTGCCCACTAGACGCCTGTACCTTGTAACATCTAACATAAGAGGTGAGTCGTTTGTCCAGGTTTTATCTTCTCTGGTAGCCATAGGGCATCGTACAGGTTTAGCCCCAGTCAACCCAGTCTCTTGTAGAAGATCAAGAGCATACTTACGTTGGGAGAGAACCAAAGAATTGTGCTTTTGAGAGATTTTTATCTTCAGGAAGTACTTTGGGGAGCCCATATCCTTCATGACAGCGTGTTGACGGTGATGTTTCTTTGTCAGCGCTATCCTAGCCTGGTCATCACGAGTGAGAAGAATATCGTCCACATACGGTAAGAACCACCAGACCCTGGGCGGTTTTGTGAATAAATAATGAGTGGTCGACAGAGCTCCTTGTGAAACCAATGACTGTCATAATGCTGCTGAACGTATCAAACCACGCCTGATGGCTTTGCTTTAGGCCATAAATAGCCTTCATCAGTCTGCATATGTGTGTCTCCCCTGAGCAACATACCCAGGAGGTTGCTCCATGTAGACATCCTCTTGTAGATCGCCATAGAGGAAGACATTCTTGACATTCAGTTGAGAAATGGGCCAATCCTTGTTAACCGCCACTGAAAGGAGAGCCTGGATAGTGCTGAGACGAGCAATGAGAGAGAAGGTATCAAAATAATAAACGTCATAGGTCTGAGTGAACCCTTTAGCGACAGGCGTGCCTTGTATCGATCCACACTACCATCCAGACGGAACTTCACAACAATGACCCAACGACAGCCCACAACATCGGTGCCCAAAGGAGGAGGAACAAGTGTCCATGTACCCCATTCAATGAGGGTGGTGATTTCCTCATCCATGGTCGTCTTCCAATGAGGAACAATAATGGCGCCTTGGTAGGTGCGAGGAGTGGTGGTGGCAGAGATACCTAACGTAAATTGCTTGCGAGAAGGGGTAAGGCTAGCATAGGAAATAACAGCAGCAAGCGAATGATGGGTACACACCCACACCCCTTTGCGAAGAGCAATGAGAAGATCCAGGTCGTCGAGTTCAACAGTAGCCGGTGCATCCGCAAAGGAGAGAGCTGGCCCGTGAGCAGAGAGAGACGACGAAGGCGGAGAGAGAGGAGGAGGAGATGATGAACACCGCGTAGGAGGAGGGTGTAAGCCCCCCCCAAACCCTTGCCCCGGGACGGGCCGGAGGGGGATCTTACGTGCCCAAGGCTTTCACCTAGTGCTCCTTTTTAAGGGGGTGATGACCCACTCTCCTAAGCACTAGTTGGCCGCCTTGCTCTGCTAGAATAACAACATTCACAACACATCAGAGAATTGTGAAAGCATTGACAGGAGAACACTAATATATATATATATATATAAATTTTATAAATATTTACATGAGTCCAAGGACTTAGCCTATGTTTTTATATAAGCTCGCAGGTTGTATGAGTTCTACATCTAACGCTCATTCTCTCTCTCTATACTGCTTGATGGTACTCACGTCACGAAACTCTTGAGACATCGGTGGTGCTTCGGCTTGAGTAGTTCTAACTGCTGGCGCATTCTCCTGCGCTAGGGGGTCGTTATGGTGCTTCGTCTCCTGTGAATGGTCATTTAAATAACCGTTAGTCACATGGCTAAGTAGAAACAAATCCCCTCCCCGGATCCATATCTTGGGGACGAGCACACATGCACCCAGCAGTATAAGATAGTTGAAGCATGAGAGGGTTAGCACAGTATTTAATCTAGGAGCAGCAATAAAAGAAAAGTAACATAACTGAAGTGGTAGCAACTAATACTATTTGGACTCATGTAAATACTGTTCAAACAAATACTATTTGGAAAACTGTATTTGCAGTGTTGTGTGAAACAGTGGTGCAGAACTAAACAGTAATGAAAATTAAACAGGGATAAAATTAAAAAGTTCGTATAATTTTTGATGTTCAACTTAAAATTAACAATTTGTTCGGCATAAATATTTGCGATACAGATTTGTGAATTGATGATCGTCGTTATTCTTCAACTCAAACAAATATCATCTGCAAAAAATAGTTACGCCAGATTAGATAAATTTAATCTAAAATAAATAATTTTTTTGTTAAAGTACATGTGTATGAATCGTACCTGCGAGCATGTTCTAATTGGTCTGCAATGAATTCTCTCAAAGCAGACATCTCAGATGCACCTGTCCCCTCATGTGTAACTGGCTCTATGCTCTGAGCTGTGATCTCGGTTGTTCGTCGATGTTGAACCCTATGTTCGTATGCCTCAGGATGCACAAACGTTTCATCAAGATCACATGCTCTGAACTCTGGATCAATCCTAGATTGATGTCTTCTTATGTAATTATGTAGGGTCATTGTAGCCACAACAATTATGCATTGCTTTGAAAATGAGTATTGTGGCATCTTCCTAAGGATGCGCCATTTATTTTTCCATACGCCGAAGCTACGTTCAATAACAGAACGCAAAGATGAGTGTGTTTGATTAAATTTTTCACGGCGACCTTCAGTTGACCGATTGCCTCGAGCGAAGTCCGTCAAATGATATCTTGTTTCTGGAAATGGTTTCAGAAGGCCCGTCTCTAACGGATATCCAGCATCCACCAAATAATATTTTCCTGTATTAAAATGATTTAATATGACAAAAAAATTAATAATAGTTGATAAATGCAGTGAGAAATTTACCTGCAGGCGCATATGAAAATTTACAACTTTTATCTCGCACAACACGATGATAAATGCGGCTATCATGTGTCGAACCCTCCCAGCCAGGTACACATATGTGAAGCACATATTGAAATCGCACACTGCCATGACTGTGGATCAGAAGGAGGTATGATATCCATTGAAAGACTTGACAATGCACGTAACCCTTGCAATACTGTGGCATCTTACAAAATAAAGCTAAGTAAAAAGAAGAAGAAGAATAAGAAGAAGAAGTAGAAGAAGAAGAAGAAGAAGAAAGAAGAAGTAGAAGAAGAAGAAGAAGAAGAAGAAGAAGTAGAAGAAGAAGAAGAAGAAGTAGAAGAAGAAGAAGAAGAAGAAGTAGAAGAAGAAGAAGAAGAAGAAGAAGTAGAAGTAGAAGAAGAAGTAGAAGTAGAAGAAGAAGAGGTAGAAGTAGAAGAAGCAGAAGTACCAAATCATATCGGGATCGGGATCGGGATCGGGATCCTCGGTTCGGAACGGGATGCGGGAGCGGCGACGAGATGCGGGAGCGGCGATGGGATGCGGGAGCTAGGGCAGAGGAGAAAATCAGGGATGAGTAATGCAGAAATCTACCGTGTCGTGGATTTTTGGAATCGCGATGTCGCCATTGTTCCACCGCAGATCGTTTAACGCTGCTTTCCTTGCCGTTGTGGTGTGCCGCTCCCCTGCCGCTTTACCAAACAGACCCCAAATCGAAGCAGTTTGCGGCATTTTTCTGGGGGCGGCGAGGGGATACGGAGCAAACGCCGCCGGAGGGCGTTTGTTTACCCGCCGTCCGACGGCGTTTCCCCCAAACGACCAGCGAAAACGCCGCACCAAATGAAGCCTAAAATAGATGTAATGAATGTGGTGCAAGCATGTAATTAAACAGATATTGATGTGGAGGAGATTTCTGATGATGTTGATGTTATAGCGACAAGCTATTCAAGGAAGAAAAATGTGAAGAAAACATCAGTTATTAATATGATAGCAGCGGTCGTCACTCATATTGCAAATAATATCGATAGCCTGCCCCCCAGCACGAGAAAAGACATTGGTTGAGAGAATGTATGTGACATTGGAAGTTATGTCAGATCGCTCGGAGGCTGATCTCATAAAGACAATAGATTTGTTGTGCGCTAACGAACTGAAGTGTGAGATCTTCTTAGTTATGTCAAAGTTTGTTAAGAGAGTTAGACTCGTATTATTTAGTCTAAAAAAATAATTAAATTGATTATGATTTAATGTCTTTAATATTTTCACGAGTCATACTCATAAATAACTTAAAGCTCAAATCTTTAATCTTTGATGAATGGGCTAGATTATTAGCTTAATGAGCCAATCACACCTCTTGTTCTAAATAATTAATACTCTTGAGGTTCATATAAATAGAGGAAAATATTCACAATTCTTCTTACCTTAAGAAATAAGAAAGTACACAAGAATCAGTCTCCTCCTTGTCGAAGCAAAGAGCTGAAAATCAAGTCGTACGACAATGTCGGCTACAACAATCAATTCAGGTTCTTTCCTATTATTATTAATTCGTTTATACACTTGATATGATCCTAAGAGAGAAAATTTGGGTATGAGACCAAGTAAAATTCTATGCCTATCGAATGTATAATCCTAATAGTTGGTATCAGATGAAGATTTATTCAAGTGCGTGAATTAAATTAATTTGATTGCTTGTTTACAATTCTTTATGAATTGAATTGTTACAATATTTATATGTATATATTAGAAATTAATATCGTCATCTCAAAATGCAAATTAGCTAGAACTTATCTTTTATTTTCCTAATTGGATAATCTGTATTTGTTTTTAATAGTTAAAATAATTATTAAAACATCATATATATCATGCTTGGTATATATTGTGAATCCAAAAATTTTTAATTTATAATTTTTGATTGTTTCAATTTTCTAGTCATATTATTATTATTATTATTACATTTTTTGCCCGCAATTTACTCTAATTTTAAATAGTTACGAGATCTTGATTAATTTACCATATTATTTATTTAATGTCTCATTAATCATCCTTTAATGTTGATAGTATTTATATAAAAATGCCTCTTTTTGGCATAATCAACGACAAACCATTTATTGAGCTTTAAATCTAAGATTTAATTTATTTTAATTTAGTTATTTTTAATTATTCCTTCGGTGCAATATTTGAAACTGTTATGGTAACGTCTCATGAGAATACATTTAATTAAGCGTTAAATTTAAAATTTTATTCTCATTTAGTGAGTCTTATTTATTCCTTTACTGGTCAAATATGAATAACTTAACCACATTTATGTTACATTCTGTGCAAACAAAAAAAGAGAAACCAAAATTTGGACAATAACAGAATTTTTTTTTCTAAAAATTGTATCTATTGCAAAGATATGACCTCTCTTTTATAAAATGGAGGAGAAGGAAGAGAATACAAATAAGCAATGTGGAACTAAAAACATTTATGGGACTAGCGGCTAGACAAACCCAGACCGCATAGGTCGCGCGGTTAGACAAGGAGGTTTAACTGCCTGACCATACTGATAAGAGAAGACAAGCCCCCAGAGCAGACCGCTTGATGGTACTCACGTCACGAAACTCTTGAGACATCGGTGGTGCTTCGGCTTGAGTAGTCCTAACTGCTAGCGCATTCTTCTACGCCAGGGGGTCGTTATGGTGCTCCGTCTCCTGTGAATGGTCATTTAAATAACCATTAGTCACGGGGATAAGTAGAAATAAATCCCCTCCCCGGATCTATATCTTGGGGACGAGCACACATGCACCCAGCAGTATAAGATAATTGAAGCATGAGAGAGTTATCACAGTATTTAATCTAGGAGCAGCAATAAAAGAAGAGTAACATAACTGAAGTGATAACAATGTTAACACCAGCTATGAAAAGGGCTCTACTAGTATACCAACACACCAGAAATACACCTTATGTATCATATCGCAGGCATTCACAGCCGTGCACAAACATCCTATCGCAGGAATTCACAGCCGCGCATGTTGAAGCCAAAATTGACCTCTGTGGAGTTCGGGGTCCCAAAAGAGGGGTGACCTCACACCTACTACACTCGGGGGAACGTCACGGACCAAAGGCTCAAGAAAGTAAAAAAAAGAGCCTCGGCTCTAGCGTGGAGGTCCCACCTCACAACCGGAAGATTTTGGAGATCTCCCCTTCCCTAGCCAATGCAGAGCTAGGGTGTCTTGGAGGATGAAGAGAGAGTGAAGAAGAAGTGATCCTCTCCAAGGCACCCCTAAAGGCCTATGTATAGTTTTTTGGGGATGATCAGCAAATAACCAACCTCCACTGCTCTGAGAATTACAAAAATGCCCCAGATTGGCCTGCCAACAACCAAATCCCGCTGTTCTAAGTGGCTAATTGCAGTCCACCAGGGGTAGTCTCTCAAACCGGGTGGCCTGGCGGTTAGACGGGAAGTGGGGGGCGGTCTGGGCAGACAGGCGGCCTGCTGGATGGGACGGCGGTCTGGCGAGCTGAGCCCTGGCGAGACGACAGCCTGGGTAAGGCAACGGTCTAGCGAGCTGAGCCCTGGCGAGACGGCGGCCTGGCGAGCTGAGACCTAATGAGGCGGCGGTCTGGCGAGCTGAGCCCTGGCGAGACGGCCGCCTGGGCGAGAGGACGGCCTGCTTGCGAGCTGGGCAGCCTGCTTGCGACTCTTCAAAGGGGCCGGGGGGGAGTTAACAGATACTTCTTCCTCCTACTAGTATGTTACGCAGGTCCACCTAAAATTAGTTTCCTAGAGTACAAAACTCCAAAAAAGCTTAAAAACGTGCACCAAGTCATGTGCCTTGTTTGGGGCCCACACTTCACGAATATGGGGTTGTACAATACACATATATCCTATGTCGACATAGTATGAGCCGCTTCTTTTCAAGCAGGGTAGCGAGCCCCGCGGGCCTCACCGATGTGGCCGTCGGTGACAGTGGCCGGCTCTGCCACTTCTGGGGGTGCTCGTATAGCACAGCCTCAGGCCCCAACGTACAACCCCGTGTACTATTGGATGTGAGCAACATCCGGCGTTACCGTATTTTGGCTGACTAGCGGAGGAAAACCCAACGGGGAGTAAAACATAACGGCCGGTCACCCGTGGTACCCATCTCTCTATCGCCTTAAGTCGTCGAACTTTTGCACCGATACGAACGGTCTGCGGAAGGGACGGACCCGACATAATTTACCGCAAGCAGATTTACAAGAAATCAACCAGTCAATTTTGCTAGCACGCACCGGGTCTATGACGGCCTGTCGTATTATGCTTCAAACTTCGGGCGACGACGCTTAGCTCGACTTTCGATAGGGAGCGTATGAGCACTTTATTTTTGGCTAAACATGGAGGAACACCTCAACTCCTGTTATCCTCAACTAAGGCTCGACTTTAATAGACAACCGCCCGTCAGAGCAGGACCCGAGCTTAGGTTAGTAAGTTGCAGGAATAAAAAAATGAAAGCTACATATTTTAAGTGCTGGAAAGATACGCGACCAGTACAAAACTGGGGTAGTATTGACTTGAAAGTGCTAAATTGAACTCGACTAGTATGAGATTGGAATTGAACTGAAAGTACTGAAATGAACTTTACCAGTACTAGACTGGAATTAAATTGAAAGTACTGAATTGAACTTGATTAGTACAAGACTGAAATTGAATTGAAAATATTGAATTGAACTTGACCAGTACAAGACTGAAATTGAATTGAAAGTACTGAATTGAACTTGACCAGTACGAGACTGTAATTGAATTGAGAGTATTGAATTGAACTTGACCAGTACGAGACTGGAATTGAATTGAGAGTACTGAATTGAACTTGACCGGTACGACACTGAAGTTGAATTGAAAGTACTGAATTGAACTTGACAAGTACGAAACTGGAGTTGAATAGAAAGTACTGAATTGAACTTGACCAGTACGAGACTGAAATAATCATAAAGAATAAAATGTTAGTAGTCCAACCACTCCATTTAGGAGGCTTCAGTTCATCTCCATTTTTAGGAGGTATATTCAATTATATTTCAGTTTTTAAAGGCTTCTTGGGTTGCATCCATTATTAAGATCCGGTAGCAATTTAATTGCGCCTTGTTTGTTACGGTTTAAACGAATCGGGAACTCATTAGAAGTCACACCATTTTTTATCGTCGAGAATAATTTGTGACTCACTATTCGTACTCTTGCCTTCCGAGTGTGCCCAAAGTTTCCCAAGAGTCGAGGCGTTTGATGGTTTCATGAAATCTCGGGGCAACCAGAGCTTGTTACTAGTCTCGGCCACACTCGTCGTGTAACACCCCAGTTTTTGCAAGAGGTTCAGTCTGCTGTTCTGGAAAAATTTTTGGGTTCTGGCAGGAGGCACACGGCCTGCGACACGGGCGTGTCGCAGGGCGTGTCGGGGCCGTGTCGACACTCGGCCCAAGTGTCGACACTTTGTGCTCGACAAAGTGTCGAGAGTGAGGCACACGGCCTGCGACACGGGCGTGTCGCAGGGCGTGTCGAGGCCGTGTCGACACTCGGCCCAAGTGTCGACACTTTGTGCTCGACAAAGTGTCGAGAGTGAGGCACACGGCCTGCGACACGGGCGTGTCGCAGGGCGTGTCGAGGCCGTGTCGACACTCGGCCCAAGTGTCGACACTTTGTGCTCGACAGAGTGTCGAGAGTGGGGCACACGGCCTGCGACACGGGCGTGTCGCAGGGCGTGTCGAGGCCGTGTCGACACTCGGCCCAAGTGTCGACACTTTTGCTCGACAGTGTGTCGAGACTGGGGCACACGGCTTGGGACACGGGCGTGTCCCAGGCCGTGTCACCTCTCGGGTTGGTGTTGGGGCCGTGTCGTTGGAGACACACGGCAGGCCACACGACCGTGTCACTTGGGACACGGGCGTGTCGGATTGAACACGGGCGTGTCGAATGCCCGTGTCTGATTCCAGGCGCGTCGATTTGAGACGGCGAATGAGGCACACGGCCCTGGACACGGGCGTGTGCCAGGCCGTGTTCGGCCCAGGTCTTTTATTTTCCAGGCGAATCGCAGCCAGTCTTTTTCTGGTTTTGGGATCTAACGGTTCAGGCCATCTCCTGGACAGTTAAGTCCGAACTTAGGGTTACAGATCCTCATTCTTTTTCAAGTCCTCTCTTTCTTAGTTCTTGAGAGAAACTAGAGCATGGAGGAAGAAGAAGAACTTTTGGGCTGTAGGAAGGGTTTCGGAGCTCCGAATCGCGAGCCGAGTCCGGATCCGTGAAGCTTGGAGCATTGCGAAGATTTCCATCCGGCTATTTTGCCATGGCAAGAAAGAGGAGTCGGAAGGTAACGACATCTCTCCTCTCGGTCTTTAGGATGCACGTTTTAGCATCATCTAGTTTTCTTTTCTCTAATTTTTGGGCACCAAACTCTCAAATGAGAGGGGTTTTGGCTTGCCAAGTTTCAAGAGGAACTTCCGGGTCGATTGAGTCCGTCCCCGGCATATCTTTGCATTAGAGATCCGCTTCGCTAGTGGATTAGGCATGGTGGGTGAAGCCGTTGTCGCGACCGTTAGTCCGACTCGGTGATGTTGCATACGAACTAGGTATTCGTAGAGATTTCCGATGCGGCAAGTTGCCGTTTGTGTTGTGGTGGTGATTGTCCCGTTTGCTTGAAAAGAGTACATGTAGTCGAACCCGGACAAGGTTAGCTCCTCGTGGTGGTAGATGGTTTCCTTGACAAGGTTAGCTCCAAATGAGAATGGAGATGGTTTCCTTGGTGGACAAGGTTAGCTCCGCACGAGTTGGAGATGTTTTCCTTGGAGCGCGGGAACGCTGCGGTACAAAGAGGGATTGCGATGTGTTTAGTCTTGGTTGTGTTGTGCCAAGGCGTGGATATGTCTCCGTGGTCGGCTGGCTATCCCGTGACACGTGCGTCATGTGTGGAGAGTGTCCCGGCGAGACTAGTCCCCTTCTGTGAGACTGACGAGAATGCCAAGCTTGGGGCAAGCCCGGGCAAAGAGGCCATGAGCGGTGGGGTCCAACAAGGCTTCTTAGAATCGGTCAGTCTGTGGTTGTTGGAATCCTGACATGAGACGTCAGAGCTTGCAGGCAAGCCCGGGGCTAAGCCCACGAGCGGGTGGGCCTTGGCAAGATTTCCATGTGGCGGCCTGTGCGCCGTGTGAGGGAGTTGTGTCTCCCTCAATGTTTGCGGCTTTATGCCAATTGGGGAAATGTGAGTACCCAAATGTTGTGATGTTGTGCTAGATGCATACGGTTTAGGGTACCTTGGGTGAAGCCCGGGTGTTGCATTCATGTTGCATAGTAGGCCCTTTCTTTATATGCTCAACCAGTAGAGAACATGTTTGTTGATTGAGACATCCAAGCCTGTTTTAATGTTTTTCTATTTATAGAAAATTATATTGCATATGAAGTGCTGACTTGCAGGTTGGAGGGTTCCCCGGGGTCCGTTAGGGGCGGCCGGGAGGAGATGTGTTGTTACACAGTTTGAGGTCAGCTTTTGCTGACCCACGTTACTAATACTTTTTACAGGGCAAGGATCGCACGCAGGAGCTAGCACGCCGGCCAAAAAGGCCTAAGCCCATGAAGTGTTTTTCTCTTTTGTAGCACTACTTTTGATGATGTATGTTTGAGACTATTTTTGTCCGGCTTGCATGCCGAGGTAGACTAGGAGTGCTGAGCACATTCATGTTTGATTGTACTGTATACCCTTTTGGACATTTGATGTAAGGCCTTAAGGCCATTTGTTTACTCTTTTGGATTAGTGGATAACTTCTAGTTGTGCTTGGTTTTCCGCTGTGTTGTGCAAGTGTTTTGAGTTTGGGTAGCTATATCAAATTTTAATACTAAAGCTGTGGTGTTCGTATGTTGTGGGGCCCCGGCCGGACCCATATTATACGTCCATTACAGGGGAGGTGTTACACGTCGGTGGTGTAATTTTAAACTTGATATTTAAATTAGGTGGGATAGTCGCGCGTTCCAATTTTCATTTTTGGAGAAAGCGAGCTAAATAAATACAAAGCGCGACCCTAAATTTTAGAGTTTGAAAGAAAATTCATTTCTTATCCCCATGTTCCCAAATTTTGATAAAACCCTTGGGAGAGCCTATTAAGGTGATCCCCGCCATCCATCTCATCACCGGAGATGGACGACGACGATTTCTTATTTGTAGTAGAAAGAGGAGTCGACCCTCTGCCACCGCTGGTCGGTCATTGCTGGGTGTCGGCGCCGCCCCGGCAGGTTCGCAGAGGGCCGGCGAGTCCCTGGGTGGTGGTCAGGCGGCCCGCCACCGCCGACCACCGCCTAATTTAGCCAACCCGAGAGCGGGGTGGCGGTGGTTCTGCTCCCAGTGCCACCACACCACCCCGCCTCTTCGGCGTTAAGCCTAACGCCGAAAACCACCCCGACCGACATGCCGGGGTAGGGACCTTTGCCGGTGGTGGCCCGGCGACCAACCGCCGTCGGCCGCTACCGAGGATAAAATAGAGCAAAACTCTGTTTCTCGGGTGCAGCTGGAGCGGCATTTTCCGGTGGCACCCCAACCTTTCACCACCGGGGAAAGACGTCCCCGATGGTTTAGCCCTTCCCCAGCACTACCACCGGCGCTGGGAGGGGCTAGACTTCCTGGGGCCACCACCCTACCTGGAGCATGGGTCTGGTGGTGTCGGCGATGCTCCAGTCGCCGGGGGGCCCATATAGGTCTTCCAGAAGATGGGGAAGGAGGAGGAGAAAGCTTCTACCTGTGCAGGAGGGGCTTGGCAGGGGCCAGCTTGATTGTCAATGCAAGGTGGCGGGGGTGGTGGGGCTCGGGTTGATGTTTCCGGCGAGCTAGGGTTCCGGTGAGGGCTCCCTTGGGCTCGTTTAGCTTGGTGGAGAGAAAGGCAGGGGGTAGGGGCTTTTATAGCCCGAGGGGGGAGCCTCACCCTCATCTACGGTATGGGATTAACCCGAGAGGGAGAGAGAGGAGGAGTTCTTCTCCTCCACTTGGGTGGATACAGGGCTCCTCCTAGTTGGCTAGGAGCAGGTGGGGCCTCCTTTATGAGTTTACCTTAGGTGGGCTTAGGCCTTGATTCCTAAGGGGAGGGAAGAAGGAGGGGTAAGGAGGGTTTGGGCCATCTTGTCCTATAGCCTTCCTTCTGTTGGTGGCCCAAGGGTGAGGGGGAGAAGGGCCCTAGACCACTAATGAGGAGGGTGTGTGTGTCTCTTTTGGAAAAAAATCCAAAAATTTGAATTTTAGGGGGGTTTGACCAAAGTCAACCCTATGGTGGGTCCCCGATGTTGGTCAAAGTCAAAGTGGGTCCAAGACATTATGGTCGGGTCAAAATTGGGGTGTCACGTTACAATTTGTGTGTGCACGCTTTTCGGTGCACGAATATGCTCGATTTTACCTAGAGTTGACTATTCATCATCGAAATTGTCCGGGACGACTTCTGTTGACCTCATATTGACTATACGAGTCTAGAGCCACTGATTGAGGTTGAATCAGAGTTCGTTTGGTAAAAGTCCCAAAACTATGCATCGCGGCGCACTAAATCAGTCAAAATATCTATATTCATCGTTAGACCTCGGATTGTGACGCAACGAGTTCTGACGTGCTCGTATTGTCTATACGAGGCCATAGGAGCTGACAGAACTCGAATCGGGGTTCTCTAGACTGATATTCAAAATCTTATCTTTGCGACATTTTACGAGGGATGGTCATATCTACTATATGACCTCGGGGTCCAACAAGACGGGTTCCAATGCGTTCATATTAACTATACGATGCCACAAGAATTGACAGAACTCGAATTGGAGCTCTCTAGCTCTATTTCCCACTTAAGGTTACCTTCTACTAGGTCATGGGTAGGATTCGAGTCACTTTTATTGGGCCTACTTGGGCTCTGGTAGCCCAATAAAAGTCGGGATGTTACAATCTAATAAAAATAAAACGATTTTCGTCCCCGAAAATTTACTTAAAGTATGGGAAAAAAGAGTGACATACCTGGGTAAAGAGTTCAGGATGTTTTTCACGGACGAGTGCCTCTAGTTCCCATGTATACTCATCTTGTCTGTGATTTGTCCACAATATATTGACCATTGGGATGGCCTTGTTACGCAGATTCTTAACTTTATGATCTGCGACTCTAATTGGTTCAAGCTGGACAGATCTGTCTGATCGCAGTTGCACTAGTGGTGTAGGTAGATGCTGCTCTAGTTGCCGGAGAACTCATCTCAAGGAAGAGATATGAAACACATCATAAAGATTTCCCAATTCTGGAGGCAGGGTTAATCGATAGACAACAGGTCCAACGCGCTCTATTACCTGATAGGGCCCCAAATAGCGGGGATCCAACTTCTTTTGTTTTCTCAATCGGGAGACACCATGCATGAGTTTAATTTTTAGGAATACCATTTCCCACATGCGGAACTCCACCGGTCGGTGTTGCACGTCATAATACTTGTCCTGTCGGCTTTGTGCCTCCCACATCTGTTCCTGGATTAGTCGTATTGCTGCCGCAGTATCGTCAATATAAGCCACTCCCAAAGCTTCTGGGTCCTCTTCCCGAGCCCAAGTTAACGGAGTTCGGCAACGTCTCTCGTACAATGTTTTGTACGGGGCCATCTTGATGCTAGCCTGATAGCTGTTATTGTAAGAAAACTCAACTAGGGGTAACAGCTGTTCCCAATGCTCATTGTGTTCCACTATGCAAAGTCGAAGTAGATCCTCCATAGTTCGATTTGTCCTTTCCATTTGTCCATCTGTCTATGAGTGGAAGGCAGTGCTAAAGGCCAACTTGGTCCCCAAGTATGCCTGCACTCGTCTCCATTCCTTGGATGTGAATCGTCTGTCACGATCCGACACGATAGACTTTGGCACTCCGTGAAAACGAACTACTTGCTCTATGAATATTCTGGCCAGAATATCAACACCGTCTCCCTGTTGGTTTGGAATGAACCGTGCTACCTTGGTGAGTCGATCTACAACAACCCATATAGAGTCGTTTCCAGCTCGGGACTGAGGTAGACCGTGGACGAAGTCCATGAAAATGTCCTCGAATTTCCATTCGGGTATAGGCAAGGGCTGCATCAAGCCTCCTGGGATGCGACATTCAGTTTTAACCTTTTGACAAGTCTGTCACTGGGCTACGAAGTTGGTAACAACTCTTTTCATTTCAGGCCAGTATATTGTCCTGCGAAGATCAACATACATTTTAACCACACCAGGGTGAATGGAGTACCTCGATTGGTGTGCTTCGTGTAGAATCTCTTCACGAATTCCTCTGGTGAAGGGGATGAATATACGATGTCTGTACTGCAGGATCCCATCATGCAGATTATAATCCTCATGAGCCCTACTTTGCAGAGATCGGATGATCAGAACTACCTCTGGATCATTCTTTTGGGCTTCTTGTATCTGGTCCCGAATGTCACATTGGATCTCCATCCAATACAGTTGGGCATGATATTCCTCCAGATCTCTTCGGGTAATCAAGGTAATTTTCAAGTTTATTAAATACTTGAATAGCCTTTTGGGATTAGCTCCATCCAAGTCCCAACTACCGAAGGCCAGCGGCTTAGAGCGTCAGCAACTCTGTTAGCCTTCCCGTGGTGATATTGGAGAGCAAAGTCATAATCGCACACGAATTCTAACCATCGACGCTGTCAAAGGTTCAGCTTTTTTCTGAGTGAAAATGTATTTAAGGCTTTTGTGGTCGGAGAAAATCTCGCATCTTACCCCGTATAGGTAATGCCTCCGATTTTAAGGGCAAAGACGACAACGCCTAATTCCAGATCATGAGTCGCAGAGTTTAACTCGTGCGACTTCAATTAGTGGGATGAGTAGGCCACCACCTTGCCGTGCTGCATCAGAACAGCTCCTAATCCCTTCAGGGAGGCATCAGTATAGATCTGAAATCCCTCAATCCCTACTAGGATCGTAAGGACCGACGCAGAAGTCAAAATAATACGAGAGACAGGGGGTACACCTGTCAATGTAATATCCCGACCATTTGGGTTCTATAGTCAGACTTCCCGCGTTGAACAATTTATTTGCACCTTGTGCTCGACTAGCCAATCCATTCCCAGTATGATATCAAATCCGGTTATTGCTAAGATTGTTGTGAAGATCTCAAATTCCACGTCTCCTAGCATTGCATGGAATGTACATTTTTTGTTGACGTCATGTCTGATCCATCTGGTAGACGGATCCGTATAAACAGTCCGGACGAACGAGCAACATTCTACTTAGTCATAATAAAATGTTGGGACACAAAAGAGTGTGTCGCTCCAGTATCGAAGAGGGTCTTGGCGGAGTGTCCTTCAACCATCAAAATTCATAACAAAATAGGGAGCATATATATATATATACCTATCACTACATCAGGGGCCAGTCCATGCTGTAGATATAGTGCATAGGCCTCCAAAGGCGCTGCGCGGACCTGTTGGCCTCTCCTGCCAGCTCTGCCTCGACGGCCACTCTGGCCCTGTCCTCGTGCTGGCTTCCCACCCTGTACAGCTCCTAGCCTTGGCCCTCCCGCTGCCTGTGGGCAGAAGGCCCTCCCGCTGCCTGTGGGCAGAAGGCCCTCATATGTCTTTGCTGCTGACAAAAGAAGCAGTTCCCTGTGAAGGGAACATCACGTCGGACTACTGGCGCAGACTGTGGTGATGGAGCTGGTCTGACGTCCTGCTGTGGTGATAGGTGCGCTGGTGGTGCCGGTGGGCGCCTATAAGTCTGTCTACGGTGCCTTTGCCCGTGCCCTCTAACCTGTCGGTGGGGAGCAGCTCCTCCGTCTCATCTCAGACCTCTAGGGACCTCGACCCGTCCTCTGTGCTGCTGGTCTACCATTCGCTGGTCCAACTCTAGTGCCGCTGCGTGAGTAGCTATGGTGTAGAAGGTAGACTGAGAGATCATAATCAAAGCCTGCCTCGGGTCATCACGTAGGCCTCAGTAGAATCGGGAAGCTCTATCCCTGTCGGAGACAGCCAAGCTCCCGACAAAGTGTGCCAGGTGTATGAATTGCCTCTCATACTCTGATACTGTCTGATTGCCCTGTCGGATGTGCAAGAACCTCTCCTGCAAAACAGCTCGGTCTGCGTCCGTAATAAAGAACTCCAGCAGGGCCTCCGAGAACTCTCCCATAGGATATCGCTCATCGGTCGTACTTTAAAGGTCGTGCGGCTGACCGCTCTCCACCAATCCCTAGCGTATCCTTCTAACAAGGTCATTACCAGTGAGACTGCAACTACTGCTGGGCACATCATGCCTACTAGCAGCTCCTTCACACGCTCCACCCACTCCCTTTCCTGGATGGCAGTCTCTGTGCCTCTGAAAGTGGGAGGCCTCAGTCTTCGAAAGGTTGTCAGTAAATCGGTAGAGGCCATCATCTTTCGTGGTGGATGTGCCAAGGCTGTCCAGAAAGTGGTCAGGATGGTCGTCAGTGTCTGCCCCAAGTCGGTCTCGGCAAACGGTACAGCCGCGGGGACGACCGGGTCTGGAGGTGGGGTGGCGGGAACATATCCTCTGGAAGAGGACCCCCCGTTACTGTACTCTGGTATTTATAGAAGTAACAGGAAAGAGTGTCAGTACTTTGCAAAAGTAGGATAAATTTGCAAAAAAGACTGACGAAGCGGAAACAACGACGTACGGGCATAGTAATGTACAGTCTAGAATCCCTAAGCACCATCCGGGATTTTACAACGGGTTCCTCCGAGCCTCGTGGATCTTCATCCTCTTCCGACCCTATCACTCGATCTATTTGTAAGGCCCCCCCAAACCCTTGCAAGGTTCGTCCCGAACCAGGCTTTCGCTGCAAGGTTCGTCCTGAACCGAGGAATGAAGCGAGGGACGGGGGAATCCTGAGACTGCTCCATAAGGACGAATCATGATCGCTCTGATCTATTTGTAAGGCCCCCCAAACCCTTGCCCCGAGTCGGGCCGGAGGGGGATCTTACGTACCCAAGACGTTCACCTAGTGCTCCTTTTAAGGGGGTGACGACATACTCTCTTAAACACTAGTTGGTCGCCTTGCTCAGCTAGAATCACAACATTCACAACACACCAGCGAATTGTGAAAGCATTAAAAGAACACTAATATATATATATATATATATATATATATATATATATATATATATATTTATTTATTTATTTATAAATATTTACAGGTTCAAGCCTTAACATGTTCTAATAGCCTAGGCTGTACGAGTTCTATACCCTATTCTCCCGCGGTTGCAACTGCGTCTAGCCTCCCCGATAGCGCACGAGGCCAACTGCGGTCGCATGAAGCGGCCGACGCCATGGGGTGCGACCGAACTTGCCCGACGTCCCCAATCACACGCGTTTGGCCATATCGCCGCAAGGTGCGGCCGACACCGTGGTCGGCCACATCACCTTGCGGATCACGGTCGCAAGGTGCGACCGATGGTAAGACCGCCCGCCCCTCCTTGATAGCCTACGGTCGGCCGCTTCGCCGCTCACCCTTCTTACTCCCCCGGTGGCCGCCCGCCACCGGGGGCTCGTCGCTCGTGCGTCATTGAGGGCGACCCCTCTCCACCGTCTGAGTCCATCAAGCCGGCATTACATGGGTAACCACCAATGCAACCACCAGCGTAACCACCGTTATGGGAAAAATTTATTTAACAGCGTGCGTATATAAAATATTATAAAGTAATACACACTTAAAACTATTTTGATTACTGTCTGCATCTATTAAATTTGGTGGTTACGATCTGCGGATAGCCGTATAACTACCGTAATCACGTTCGAGCCTATAAAAATGCTTCCAGACCTCTCTTATTTCTATCTTTTCTCCTTCCAGCTTTCTTCTTTCTCAGGCCACAGCTTTGCCAGAATCCTCCTACGAGTCTCGAACCTTAAAGAACTTCAAGAATTCGTCTGAGCCCATGATGCTCTTAAAGAAGAAGACATAATAATGACCTCTTTGAAAATTCTCCTACGTGCAAGACGTTCAACAATCCCACACAAACAATTTTTCTGTGCGCACGGGCACGCCAACAAATGATGCTAGAGGCTCTCTACCAACAGAAAGAGACAGATTTAAAGCTTAGCGAGTGGCGACCTATCGCACTCCGAGTGCTCTAGTGGTTTCTCTCATCCCCAAGCTGTAACGAGGAGGGGTGCGACCGAACTTGCCTGACGTCCCCAATCACACGCGTTTGGCCATACATCGCCGCAAGGTGCGGCATATAGAAAAAAACGAAATCTATAATACATACCAAACCGTCAAGATCACATTAACTAGCAATCTCGTGATGACATATCTTCTTCAAATCAAAAATATTATGGGTAGTGTGCATCACATGCATTAAAAGTTGGACAAAACGGTTATCATTTATAAACCCAATAAAAACTATCCCTAGAAATGTTGGAGATGCCGAATATAATGGTAGAAACATAAATAACTCAAATTTGGAGAAGTAAGCGAATTTAATGTTGTAAAATAAAGCTACTATCAATCCCATATCATGCATTGTCATCAATTTGTCTATTGGAGCAGGAACAACCATACAATCTAAAGATGCCAACAATTCCGATTTTCTATCATGTTCATATATGTTTGCATATAAACTCTCATAACTGCGTAACTCACTTGAAAGTGTACTTCAAACCTTTCTTCAATCATCCCCCAACTCCATTCCCATAAGATGAGGATCCTATTCATTTTGACGAAATAGAGGGTATCCATTTCACGGTTTAGATTTCCTTGGCGCTGTTCTCACGGGTTCACTAATCCCTATCCTTTTATATTATTTTAATCAAAAAAATGACACTCTTGGATCTTTTTGAGGAAAGTCGTGTCCATTATATAAACAAATGGATCCCCTCCAAGCAAGACAACCTCAAATAATGACAGTTCAAATTTAGTAGATTTATAGTCCTCTCAAATTACTTAGCTTCCTTGATACATTTTCAAATGTTATTTGAATTATTAGTAATTAAGTTCCGTCTTGGGGAACTTATTTTCACGGATCAAACGATTACGATCGCATGAAACAAGTCTTGATTAAGATCCGGTATGGACTTATTTTCACGGATCAAGCGGTTACGGCCGCATGAATCGGGTCTTAAGTAAGATCCAGTTTGCCGCATGAACCAGACCTTAATTAAGATCCGGATCTTAATTAAGACCCGGTTCATGCGACCGTAACCGCTTGATCCGTGAAAATAAGTACCCCTAAACGAAGCCTTAGTATGTTCAAAATGGTCCAACCAAATTCAGACTCCGTTTGAGAGGATTTATTTTCACCGGTCAAGCGGTTACCACCCGTATGAACCAGACCATAATTAAGATCCGGTTCATTCCGTGGCCATAACCGGTTTACTGGTGAAAATAAGTGGTTATACTGTGAGCACTTGCCGCAACTACGACTGTAGAATAGAAAGGAATGGCCAACCTGAAGAACTCCATTCAAAAGATCGTCTCCGCGTCTCCCACCTTCCTCCGGCTCGTCAGCACGCTGCCAAGCGCCGCTACCTGCGCCGTCGACCCACCCGCCGACGGCGCAGCCGCCGCCGATTGCTATCTGAGGAACCTAACGAATCATCTCCGGTACGGATGGACGGAGGCAGCCCTATCACTCGCCAAAACCCTGATTTCGTCCCGCCGGGACCTCTTCCCTTCTCCCATCCATCTCTATCAATCACTCTCCACTTCATTTCCGGCCTTCTCCTCCCAAGCCGCCTCCCTGATTGTTTCAGCCTGTGGGCAGCTCCACCTCGCCGACGACGGCCTGAGGCTCATCTCCATCCTCTCCACCGCCCGCCCACAACACTTCCCCTCTATCTTCTCATGCAAACATCTTCTTGAAATATTGGTTTCCGACCGTCGTTACTCCGACACGCTGTCATTCTTCTCCCAAATCCTCGCTTCCGGTGTTCGACCCGACATTTTCGCCTACAACAAGGCAATTGAAGCCGCTTCAAAATTAGGAGACATACATCGAGCGATGCAATTGATGGATCAGATGGAGAAGAAACATAGGATTCCTCCCAATGCTTTCACTTTCAATGTTTTGATCTCTGTGTCGTGGAAGCAGCGGCTGGCAGAAGATGCTAAGAAGCTGTTCGACGAAATGCTTAAAAGAAAGGTTTTACCCAAACTCGTTACCTACAACACGATGATTGATGGGTATTGCAAGGCCGGGGATCTAGATTCCGCGATTAGGGTTCGCGGCCAAATGGTGTCTGCCCTTGTGAAGCCAAATCTTACTACATTCAATTCTCTTCTTTGGGGCCTTTGTCATGCTGGTAGGATGGACGAGGCCGAGGATTTGTTGAAGGAGATGAAATTCAAAGGCCTAACTCCTGATGGATTCACTTACAGTACTCTGTTCACAGGCTACTTGAGTTCTGGGAAGAAGAAGGGCTCCATTGATTTGTTCGAAGAGTGTGTTAGTAACGGCATTCAACTTGAATCTCATTCCTGCAGTGTCTTGTTGAATGGGCTTTGCAAGGAAGGAGATGTCTTGAAAGCCGAAGAGACCTTGAGAAAAATGCTGGATATCGGAGTGGTTCCAACTACTATGATGTACAATTCAATCATCGATTGTTACTGCAAGATCGGAGACATGAATGGAGCCTTCTCTGTGGTAAAAAAGATGGAATCGTTGGGATTGAAGGCTAACCACATTACTTACAACTCACTGATTAATGGAATGTGCAGGTTGCAGAGATTGGAGGAGGTTGAAAAGTTGCTTGAGGAGATGAAAGAGAAGGGAGAAATTCCTACGATAGAGACGATGAATACTTTGATCGACACCTATTCTCGTGCTGGACAATTCACGAGATGCTTTGAGATTCTAGAGGAGATGGAAGAGAAGATGGGTCTTAAACCTAATGTTGTTTCTTATGGATCTCTAATAAATGGATTTTGCAAGAAGGGAAAGATCCATGAGGCAGAAGCACTCTTGGCAGACATTGGGATAAGAGGTCTCAAAGTCAATGAGAAGATCTACAACATGCTTATTGAGGCATACAGTACTAATGAAAATTTCAATAAAGCCAACAAGTTGATCGAGGAAATGAAGAGGGTTGGTGTTTGTCCAAGCATTGTTACTTACAATTCTCTTCTTAAAGGTCTCTGTGGAAAAGGACACTTGTCAATTGCCGAAAATCTCATCGCAGAGATAAAAAATCAGGGTTTGAGCCTTGATGTCATAACATGTAACACGCTGATGTCCGCGTATTGCAATTCTATTGATCTTCAAAAAGCGATGGAAGTGTATAAAGAGATGGGGAAGCTAGGAATCAATCCAAATTTGGCCAGTTATTATATTTTGATTAGCAAAATGTGCATGGATGGAAGAATGGAGGATGTTGATGATTTATATCAGCACATGTTAAGGCATGAAGTTGGATCCTGACAGGAACCTGTATAGTACTATGATATCTGGTTATGCTGGGATTGGAAATCATTCTATGGTCCTTCATTTGCGAGAAGAGATGAGTAAAAGAGGAATACCAGTTGATACGATAAGCACCAATTTTAATATGAGAACGCACCAAATTTAATGTTAGGAGCCAGTTCCCGGCAGTGCAGTTTATGCTCATAATTGATATTTTTATGCATGTTCAAGGTTCATGAACTTGTTTCTAGTGTTTTTGGTATCAAAATTTGATATTAGAATACTGGGATACTTGGAATTATTAGCTTAAGAAGGGTAGGAAAGGTGATTCCCTCAATATAGGTTGCTACATTTGAGTACAAAGATTGATGCTTTGTCTTGAGTAAAAGAGGAGTCATGGAAATTTTGGTGGATTGCTTCTCCAGAAAAACAGGTTTTTCCCTAACAACTAATTTAAATCTATGCCTCTTAAGCATTTTTGTGGATATAGATGTACTGTCTTCTACAATATATTTATGCAACAAGGGAAATTAATTTGATTTGTAAAATTTTACTTATTTGCTAAAGAAATCTGTTTTTTTTGAGGGATTGTCAATTAATAAGTTCATATCTTCTCGGAATTCTGTTCATTTGTTTGATGTTGTGATTTTGCTATATTTATTTTACTTTACTCTGTTATGAGTGCTGAAACTGAGCTATGTTAAGATAATTGATTGGGACTATCAGAGGAGAATAAGATATGTAAATTATTCAAGTAAATATAGGATAATTTAAAATAAGAAGGAAACCTGTGAGTCTTAGAGATTTTTTGGATAATTAGGTTTTGGGATCTTTCTTTTTGTATAGGGACTTCAAGGAGGAAACAGTCTACTGAGATTAGGCACGAGTATTTCTCGTGAATTGTATCTCATTTCAAGTTCGTTCGCAATCCAATTTTTGTCAGGATAAATTGGTACGACCTCACTGTTTTTGTTTGCTCCTAGCTGCCAGACTCCACTTCCCAACCCCATACAATTACATTCCTTCCACGAAGAGTCAAATCGATCTTCGTCGCTCTATGCTCGTGTGATCCCACGATAAGTCTGTTCCTCTTCCCGATCCCTGTTCTCCTCATTCGATCTCGCCTCGACCTCTCTCCGTCGACCTCCAGCCTCTTCACGTCAACTGACAACTCTCCCTCCCCACCGCCCACCTCCAGCGCCTGTCCTCTTCGTGCGACATCATTAGTTCCACTCCCCGCGCATGCGTGCCCTCCCGATCCAGTGGTCACCCAATTTCCGGGTCTCGACCTCAACCTGCCTTCTCCCATGTCTCTCGTCTCCTCCAACCTTAGCAACTCCAACCTGCTCACACTTCTCAGACCACCTTGGTATGCTCCTCTACACCTTTGGCTTCCCCCTCCGCCTTGTTTTGGCTGTTCCTATTCCAATCGATCATCCTTTCGGTCGCTTTTATCATCGACCAACGACCTGGTGGTTATGTTTTGCCCAACACAATGTCGTCACACCATTCCACTATAGATCCTCGTCTGACATCTTCTTCCGCCACATCATTGGCCTCACTGGGCACTTTCGACATCTACCGCTTATGCCCAAGAGTCGTGTGGAAGCGGAACATGCCCTCACCACCATCAACACTCACCCCGAAGCCCTATCCGAGTAGTTCGCGTCGATTATGTCACTGCTCCGCAATGTATAATCCGACCAGCACTCCGGGACTAACGCTCCATCTGCTTTACGACCCCTAAGCTAATTGCTCCCTTAAGACCTCTCCCTTGCATACTTCGCTTCCCCCCCTCCCGCATTGACATCCTAACATTCAAGTGGACAGATCCCCTGGATTGGATTGTTCTTTCTGAGCAGTATTTTAACCTTCACTAGATCACCCATGCCCAAAAGATCTCCATGGAACTCATGGGCATGGAAGCACTCGCACCCTACTGAGTCTACTGACTCCGCTAGTCCTCTTGCGGTCTCGCACGAGTTGTTCTCACAAATACACTTATTCAACACTACAATCACCGCTACTCTGACAACGAGATTGAATGTCTTTGTTATGTCCGCTAGGAGGGCTCCATCGACTCATGAATTTTTAGAGTTGGTCACTCGCGTTCTAGGTCCTCCTGCCGACCACTACTTGAGCTATTTTATGCATGACTTACCTTACAATCACATATCCAAGCTCATCTTTGCACTCTCCATCATTCCACCGTCAACAAAACCCTTAACCTTTCCCTACTCGTGGAGGCCAAATTCTTTTCGACCTCCGCGACCCTCATTCTACCTCTTCTCCCTCCAAGCTCTCCCACCAATCATACTTTTGTCCATCCTCCTAAACTTCTAACACCACCACCTTCTCTACCTCACCCACCCATCGTGCCTCCACACAACTGTCCTATCGTTATTCATTGTCTTTCCAACAAAAAATATCATGACCTGTGGAGTAAGGGTTTGTGCTTTCATTGCAAGCAACACTACTCTCATACTCATGATTGTCCTGTCAAAAAGTTGTGTGTCATCATCGGTGATAACTTGGAAGAGATCAGCATAGTTGACTTTGATGTCCTTGAGACTAATGCACCCAATGCTGTGAAGATCGAGATCTTACTTAGGATTGGAAGGCATCCCTAAGATCGTAAAACGTAGAATCGACACGGATCGCAAGATCGTATTATAATAAAAATAAAAAAAATTATACACATTGGAAGAATTATTTTTATAAAACAAAAGCATCAAAAAATGTAAATCAAAAGCATGGAAGATGGTCTCTTTCGCCAACCGTAAGCTCATTGCTAGTGTTAACAATTTAAGAAACTCTATACCTAAAAATAATTTGATTTCTTTTAATAACAAATCTGAATAATCTGTAAGCAAATAAATCTACAAAGCACAAAAAACAATAAGGAGAAAAATCGGTTTAGGTGGGATCTGATATTATACCAGGCCAGGAGAAAAACTTCCGAGTAGAAATCCTGCTGCTGAGAACGAATGATGAAGAAATCGGTTAGGAGGATGGGGAAATCGAAGAAAATGAAGCACCTGCAAAAAAAACCGTTAGAAGAAGAAATAGAACGACGGATCGGGATTACCTAGAACGATGGATCAGGAAATTTACTTATTCCGGATTTTAGGATCGATGACCCCGGCGATCCTACCGATTTACGATCTTACACTGCGATCTTAACAATCGTAGTGTCCTGGCGATCCCACGTAGAACGTGGATCGGTCACCTGTGTAAGATTGGACCATCGGACGATCTTACTATCTAAATCGCAATCTTAAAAACAATGAAAGCACCACTAAACAAAGCCTCGTGCACTTCAGTAGCGGCCAACCCGCGAGCATACCACTATTAGACGACGGGTGGCGCTTCATCCTTTGGGTCAAAGTCGATGTTTAGGCTGGATATATTGTTACGTACATGCGATAACATCGACATGGAATATTTTATTTTGCGTGGTCATTATTCTTTTTTTTACTTTTAAGCTTATTATGGTAATTTATAAGCAAGTCATCATCTCTATATAAGGAGGAAATCTTGTTTGTCTTAGACAAGGAGCGGAACTATTCACGGGCATATTCGAGCGTGTGCCCTAGTTTAATTTACATGTGAAAAAATAAAGGTTTCTTAGCTCATAGGAACTAATAAACTTTAAAAGTTGATTTTTCCTCAACCACTCAACGAAATTCAAATCCGAAATCGGTGTTGGACTCGTATTGAAAAATTTACAGCATAGACCCTTCAGTCAAATGTTTTCATGGAGATTGGATTACACTACCAATTTCGATAAATTAACATTTTATGGTTAATTATCAGAAATCAAATGTTTTTATTTTTTACTTGGTAATGATCATTGGGCATTTCATGGAATACATGCGATCCTTGATCGAATGTTTTAATTTTTTTACTTGGTGCCTGACAAACTTGTAGATTGCGGCTGATATGTCATTTTTGAGGGGGAATCGACATGTTTTTGCCAATCCCCACATTTGATAATTCTGGCATTTTCTAGTATTGTGGCCGACATGTCGGGCATGTCGGCCCAATATTACGGCTAATGACACCCTAATATTACGGTTTTTTTAATTTGTTCAAAATTTTTTATAATTGTTTTTTTGTATAGAATGAATTTATCAGAAGGTTCTAACAAGGTTCCCAGTGCTTCTTCCATAGTAGGTTGAGATCCGTGTTCGGCATTTGGTGAGAAGCTGACTCAAAATGACATCAATCGGATAAGATTAATCACTTATTAGTAGTTTAATTTTCTCATATGAATTTTAGTTTAAACTTAATTAGATAAAATAATTATCATCTAATTAATAAATGAAAATATTATGATATATAAATATATATAAATATATATATAATTATAATTTTACAATTCAACAATTTGAAATGTTTTTCGTATATCCCCGCAATCTGACATCCGACATAAAAAACTCAAACCGACATGAGTCTGACATCTGACATCTGCAAGCTTGGTGCCCCGGCTGAGTCAAAATTCTAGTTCGGTCACTAGTCTTAGTCCTTAACGGTCCGTTCGGCCCCCTGGAAATGGAATTCTGGAATTGAAATTGGGAGCTTTGATTTCATTTCGGGTGTTCAGCGCCTTGGATATGGTTTGGAATTGTAATTCCTTCAATTCCAAAGGTCTTACAATAACACTAACCCCAATTCTTTGTGTTCACGCTGGATTTTATTGGTTTTCGGCGAGGAGAGCGAGCCCGACAACCTTATCACGAGAAAATTTCTTGCCTCTAGTCACCCTCCGTTCATTTGGCGCTGCCGGTAATCACTTTCTCTCCCCCTTCTATTTCTTCTTCTTCTTCGCCGAACAACCGTCGTCGATCCGCCCCACCATTTTTTTCTTCTTTGCGGATTCGACGCGACATACCCTCGTCTCAGCTTTTTCTTCCTCGAACAACCACCATTTTGGATCTGATACAAATACTCGATCTTATCCTGTTTCCTTCCTTTTCTTCTTCTTCTTCTTCGATGATTACACTATAGCTTTTTATAGATTATAACAGATATTTGTGGATGATTACAATATATAGGTTTTTCTTCTCAAATGATTATAGCAATTTTTCCCCAGATTATAGCAGAATTCTTCTGGATATGATGATTATTATCGATGATTATAGTTGATGTTCAATTCCAATTCCCAATGCCCAATTCTGCAACCATCCGAATAACATAATTGGAATTCGGCCAATACCAATTCCTGCTGGTTTTGGAATTGACTAAATTCCAATTCCCTAAGTACATTTCCAGGGGGCCGAATGGACCGTTAGGGATCTTTAGGAATGGAAGCAGTTCGGTTTGGGTCTCTTTGGACTCAAATCAAAACCGAACCAATGTGTGTCCGTTTAGTTCGGTTTGGTCAATTTGATTTTCAGTTTCAACTTTTACTATTTAAAATAAATTTGAAAATAAATGTCTTAACAAAAGTTTAAGAAAATTATGCTAATTAAAAAAGAAATGCTATTAAAAAAAGTGCCGATAATATACTATCGTTAACAACTTATATTGCATGAAAAATAGATGATAAATAATTTTATTGTGAAGCCTAGTAAAAAAATATAAAATATATTAAAAAAATCAACTCAACACATGTTTTACTTTGTGGCAGTGCATAAAAATATATTAACTGAAAATTTTTATTTAGATTCAAATAATATTGAAATCATTCAAATGGTATAGGTTGTATGCATTATTTAGTTAATAACAATAGTTGAAAGATCATCATTGGTAATATTTTTATTAGTATTTTAGTCGGTGCGGTTCGGTTTTTTAAACATGAAAACCGAAATCGAGTCATTCGGGTCAGTGTAAAATTAGTTTTGTTTGGGCGGTTTGGAACGGTTCGGTCAGTTTTCGGTTTTTATGGCACACCCCTAGGATCTTTTGGATCCTAGGTTTTGGGATCTCTCATTGTAGAGGGACTTCAAGGAGGAACCAGCCTCCTGAGATTAAACACGAGTATTCCTCGTGAATTATATCTTTTTTCAAGTTCGTTTGCAATCAAATTTTTTTGTCTGGATAACTAACATACACCAACCACTAATTCTCTATAAAGAGCTTCAAACAACTTAATGTGGCTCGAACTCAAACCTACTTTCAATACAGACGAATCAGGATCCCTCTCATTCCCCCAAGATGCCCATGATCTTCTGAAAGTGTCTTCTCAATAAATTACCAATGCTTGAATCTCTCTCTGTCTCTCTCTCACTAAAGCCTTTATCCCATTATAGTGGGGTCGGCTATATGGATCCTTTGTCGCCATCGTGCCTTATCTTTAGTCAAACTCTCAATAATTCCCAAGTACATCATATCTTTCCTTATAATTTCATTACAAGTCTTTATTGGTCTACCACGCCCCCGTTTAACATGCCTAGTGACTAAACTCTCACAACGCCTAACAAGTGCCTCTAATGGTCTCCTTTGTACGTGTCCGAACTTTCTTAGTCGAGCTCTCGCATCTTCTCTACATTTGGAATTCAAACTGTTAATAAACATATTTCCATTGTAGGGATTCTAATGTTCTCCAGCAATCTCCTGCACCTTTACTACCTCTCCCTACCCGTGGAGGACGTTCAGGCTTCCGGGGGAGAGGTCGCGGTGGCCGGCCCTGGCCTAAGTGTTTCTTCTGTGGTAAGGATGGCTACCTTGCGGCGACCTGCTATCGTAAACACGGTCTTCCTGCTCGTCCAACTGTTGCTGCTGCTACCCACAACCCTTCTGCCACTCGTGCTGATCTTTATGAAGTTCGTCTCCAGCTCCAACAATTTCAAGGGTTGCTCCACAACTCGCATGCCTCTGTTCCCCCCGTCTCTAATGAAGGTATCGCTTGTCTCTCCACTAGTCCGCTCTGGATAGTGGATTCCGGTGCTACTCACCATATCACCTCCTTGAAGCCACCCCGATACTTGGATTCTCTGCATACAAAGTTTATCACCGTAGTCAATGACAACACAGCTCATGTCTCTGGCTCTGCTGATATACCCCTCAATCTCTCTATTTCTCTTTGCTCGGCTCTCCATGTCTCGGGCTTTCCTTTTAATTTACTCTCTGTTAATCGTCTCACTGTCGATTTGGATTGCTCTATCACATTCACTTCCTTTTCTTTTCTGATGCAGGATCGCAGGATGCAAAGTATCATTGGTAAAGGACGACTGCATAACGAGTTCTAACTTCTTGATGTATTTCCTATCATTCTCTCCTCCGTCTCCTCGGTTGACTGACATCGACATCTTGGGCATGCTCCTCTTCCAGTTCTCCAAAAGGCTCTTCCTGATGTTCAGCTTCATGATTTTACCTATGATTCTTGTATTTTGGGGAAACAACATTGTTCCTCTTTTCCTCCTCATTATACCCGGAGCTCTGCTCCTTTTATGTTAGTTCATTCTGATGTTTTGAGCCCGTATAAAATAGCAAGTATGTCTGGTTATCGTTATTTTATCATATTTATTGATATTATTCTCAAATGACTTGGTTCTACTTCGTGATCGCTCCGAGCTTCTTTTTGTGTTCCGTGCTTTCGTTCTTGAAACTCGCACACAGTTTGCCGATAAACTCAAAATGTTTTAGACAGATAATGCTCGCGAATACATGAGTCATAAGTTCGATAATCTCTTTTTTGGGATTATTTATCAGACTTTGTGTGTTTATACTGCTCAACAAAATGGTGTGGCTGAACTCAAAAACAGACATCTTCTTGATGTTGCTCGCTGCCTCGTGATTCAAATGCATGTTCCCAAGGTGTATTGACATTTTACGGCTTCAATGACATGCTATCTCATTAATCGTCTCCCCTCATCCGTCCTCAATCACGCCACCCCGTTCAGTCTCCTCTTTCTTTCCACACCACCATTTCCTCTCACCCCTCACATATTTGATTGTACTTGCTATGTTCATTATTTTGGTCTCTCCACTGACAAGCTCAATCCTCGGGTAGCCAAACATATGTTCGTTGGTTTTTCCCGTACTCAAAAATGGTATGTTTGCTACTCTCCCACTACTCGCAAGATGATTGTTTCGGCTGATGTTATCTTTCTGGAAGATCAACCGTTTTTCTTTGCTTCATTACCACCTCTTCCACCACCATCATTTACCACGGCCTGTCGTCTCGGTTACGTCCCCTCCACCACCACCACTTCCCACCAACGCTCATGTCCTCCACAAACCTTATATTCTTCGTGTCTACACTCATCGACCTCCTCGTTTCGCCTCCCCACTGCAGTCGGCTTCAACCTCTGGCACTCTACGACCTGATGATCCAACCCCTGCCTCCACAGCCCATCCCATGATGAATTACCTATCCTTACATCGCCTGTCCTTGATGCTTCAGCACTTTGTTACTACATTATCCTTTATTTCTGTGTCTAACTTTGTGCGGGAGGCTCTCTAACATCAGGGTTGACGGGCGGCCATGAATAAAGAAATGACAGCCTTCTGAGCTAATCACACGTGGAATCTGGGCTCGCTTCCTCCAGGACAGACTCTTGTTGACTGTAAACAGGTCTTTGTCATCAAACATGCTCCTGATGGGACAATTGACCGTCTTAAAGTCCGCCTGGTGGCTCGCGGCTTTACTCAACAACATGACCTCGATTATGAGAAAACATTCTCCCGTGGCCAAACTCAATACATTTCATGTTTTTCTCTCCGTGATTGCGCATCGCCAGTGACCCTTGCATCAACTGGATATCAAAAATATTTTTTGTAATGACAATCTTCAAGAGACTGTCTACATGCAACAATCTCCCGGGTTTGTGACCACGGAGGATTTCCGAGTTTGTCACCTCAAGAAGTTGATTTATGGTCTCAAACAATCTTCTTGGGCATGGTTCGATAAGTTAAGTAGAGCTGTTTGGGGAGTTGGCTTTACTTGGAGTTCGGCAGATTTTTCTCTGTTCACTCGACACAAGACAACATGAACATTTCTCCTTCTTGTATATGTTGATGACATCCTAATCACAAGAGATGATGCAAAAGGAATACAAGCGGTCAAACAACACCTTAGTTCTGTGTTTCAAACAAAAGATCCGGGGAATCTTCCTTGACCTTGAGATCTCAAGACGTCTTGATGACCTTGTCTTATCCTAACAGAAGCACTGTCTTGACCTTCTTCAGGATGTTGACTACTCTGGATGTAAGTCGATTAATACTCCTATGGATGTCAATCACAAACTTTGTGTTCATGCCTCTGACGAAGATCTTCTCCTTCCAAATCCAGAATACTATCGACGTCTGGTTGGAAAACTGATTTATTTAACAGTCACAAGATCAAATATATCCTTTGTTGTTGGAGTTGTCAGTCGGTTTATGCATTCTGCTCGGATGTCTCATCTACAAGTTGTCGAACGAATTCTGAAATACTGAAAAACAGTCCCTGGTCAAGGACTGATATACAAAACTTCTTTCTCTTCTACTCCTACATTAGTTGCATATTCGAATGCTGATTATGCCGATTCCCTGGATGATCGACGATCCACCAACGGATTTTGTACATATTTCGGAGGTCACCTTGTTACCTGACGAAGTAAGAAATAGTCTGTGGTTGCTCGATCTTCAGCCGAAGCTGAGTACCGTTCGATGACATCTGTTGTATCTGAGCTCATATGGCTTGAAGGTCTTCTACGAGATGTGGGAGTAAAACTTTCCTCTCCAGTTACCTTATTCTGTGACAGTTAAGCTGCTATACACATATCGAAGAATCTTGTCTTCCATGAAATGATAAAACACATTGAAGTTGACTGTCATTTCATTTGGGAAAAGGTTCAAATGAAGAAGCTGAAATTGAAACATGTTTCAGCTACTGATCAAGTTGTTGATATTCTCACTAAGGCACTGCAGAGTACTCTGTTTTATAAGTTCTTGTCCAAACTGAGTGCCTTCGACTTGTACGCTCCAGCCTGCGGGGGAGTGTTAGAAAATGATAATGTAAATGCCCATATAGTGGGCCATTATAAGCCTTCTTCTTTTTCTTGTAATAGTCCCACATCTTGAAATTGAGACTCCTCTCTCTTCTCTCCCTATATATATGTATTCATACTTGAAATTGTACATTGAAGAAGTATATACAAGGTTTTCAGTTTTTCTTCACAACATGAAATAAAATCTATTACTAAAATAAAAAGAAAAACATAGAAGTTGAAGTGCAACCCTACCCAAGCGGGCATGGGAAGAGAGCATGAGAAATGCTTAGATCGAACCGGCCTTATATAGGAAAATGAGAGAATGAAGGTGGACGGGTAGAAGATGTGAAGACCCAAATTCTCGGCCTTCACAAATGATTTCAAGAATTGAACAACATTTCAATAAAATAGTCGCAGCATAACTATGTACAGTACAATGAACATACATAACAATATTTTATTCATTCCTTATTGAATTACATCTGAATAAAAAGAGACTACGAGTAAATATCTATACAAAATCAGAATTTAAAATTGGTACACGAGGCTTTGCGCATTTCTTGAGCTTTGTTATCTCTTCTGGAGAAATCCCTTTGGTGCACAAGAAGACGCTCCTGCTATCTAAAAAAAACGGGTCCACAAAATGTTAGTCATAAAAATTATGAATAAGTGAGAAAAGTATTTCGTGAATAGTCATACATGCAAACAAATGAGAGATAACAATATGCATACATTACAATAACATAATTATTTGAATTTCCTCTAAACAGTTACCAAAATAGCACTAAACAACTACCAAAATAGCACAAAAGTGCAATAAAATGTCGTCGAAAAACCAGCAAAAATGCAGCCCAAAAACAGTAAGAAAACAACCACATTTCAGCACTAAAACAGCGAAAAAACAGCAACAAAAATCAGATAAAAACAACTATATTATCTGAAATTCAGAAAGTAGAGAGGGAGGAGAACATCCTTACAGCAGAAGAGGAAGGAGGTGCTACACAACCGATCTTTCAAGGATCGCTGGAGGGTGGCGAGATCTTTCCTAGACCTCTAATGAATGTATTGAAGAGTAGAAAACAGAGGAAGAAACAGTAGTCCAGCGGCAGAGGTGCAACAAGGCAGCGACAAAGAAGCAACTTAGGACAACAACGGTACTAGGGCAGCAGGGAGCAGCAGCTCGGGGCAGCAGGGAGCAGCAGTTTGGGGCAGCAGCAGGGAGAAGCAATTTGGGGACAACACAACCACACAAAGGCAAGAGAGCAGGGAATGAAGAAATGAAAGAGGTTCAACTCTTTATAACAAGAGATAAGAGGTTACAAGACAAACAAGCCAATTAAGAGAGTTATTGCACCTCTTAGAGGTGTCCCTAAATCAGCCCCAAAGGACATAATAGCCAACACTTGGCTAGCCAAGTGTCAAAACCAGCCAACACACAAACCAAGCAACATGCTAACTCAAATTCAGCCAGCCCACCACTAAAAGCAGTCCATAAATTTACACAAGCCCACTTAAAATTACTATTGACACATAATAAATAAAAACATGAGTGACATCATGAAATAAAAGTTGTTATTGGCACCCCCAAAAAGAAAACTAAATGAAACAAAAAATGTGCGAAAAATCTCAAAAAATTCGTACTGTCTTATCTCATCATCGGGGTAAAAATAAATATTTTTTTGCATTTTTGGGTTGTCACAAATCTTCCCCACTAAAAGAGTTTCCGTACTCGAAAACTAACTTGATAACTGTCTATTAGCGCGTTTTTCGGATCTAGATCATTACTGAACTTCACGTTCTTCCTGCATCCGTTGACGACGTCGACTGGAATAAACTTAGAGGTTGCTATACGTAAGTTTTTTTTAATTATGTTGCATTCTTAGTTTGCAATGACTTTGTAATGTTTATGATATGACACAATTTATTGAAATTGTTTCCCTCTGATACCAAGTTGTGAAGACCCAAATTCCCGGGCTTCCCAAATGATTGCAAGAATTGAACAACATTTCAATAAAATAGTCGCAGCATAACCATGTACAGTACAAGGAATATACAAAACAATATTTTATTCATTCCTTATTGAATTACATCTGAATAAAAAGAGACTACGAGTAAACATCTATACAAAATCAGAATTTGAAATTGGTACATAAGGCTTTGCGCCTTTCTTGAGCTTTGTTATCCCTTCTGGCGAAATTCCTTTGGTGCACAAAGAGACACTCCTGCTATTTAAAAAAATGGGTCCACAAAGGGTTAGTCATAAAAATTATGACTAAATGAGAAAAGTATTTCGTGAATAGTCATACATGCAAACCAATGAGAGATAACAATATGCATGCATTACAATAACATAATTATTTGAATATTCTCAATGCTGATCCTTAAATTACCCTTTAATTTTAGTTACATAAAATGAGAAATGCTCTGGTGATGCAAACTTGAATTGGGCCCGCCCCCGAAGAGCGTAATTGTAGGCTCACCCCTACTGGTGAATCCATCAGTAGATGCCTCTACATCATCAGATTCGAAGTCATCACATTTCCCTATGTAGAGTTTTAAATAAATTTTATCTTGTCGTATAAACAAGAGTTTTGAATAAAATGGATCCCCTCAAAAAATATATATCGTTTTTATGTTTTTCCCTCGCCCACATTTTATTCCATAACGATATCTTAATGAGTTAAACTCATATGCACATGCATCGTTTATTAAAAAGTAAACAAGAATAGAAAATTACGTGAATAAACTTAATTCAAGAAATAACATACTCACAGCAGCTTTGCCCTTATTCATATTATCCTGAGACGTCATCCTTCTTTGATTAATTCTTGGCCGCGACAATTACTATAATAGCACGCATTTTTATTTTGGTTGCGTCTCTTATAATACATAAGAGATTTACGAAAAGTCGGAAAGTCAAATATAATAAATCGGAAAACTCAAAATACTCTGAAATGACCTTAGAAAACCAAATTCAGCTCGTATACTTTGCTGGACAGTCATATTTGTGCCTCAAAATGGGCTAATCCAGCCCCCAAATGGACTATCCGTCCTCATAAAATGTTGTTCAGTAAAGCTTTCGTAAACAACCCATAAACAGTGCTAAAATGGCCTCTAAACAGTTACCAAAACAGCCACTAAACAACTACCAAAACAGCCCAACAGTGCATCAAAATGCCGTCAAAGAACCAGCGAAAATGCAGCCCAAAAACAGTAAGAAAACAACCACATTTCGGCCCTAAAACAGCGGAAAAACAACAAGAAAAACCAGCTAAAAACAACTGTATTATCTGAAATTCAGAAAGTAGAGAGGGAGAAAAACATCCTTACAACAGAAGAGGAAGGAGGTGCTACGCAACCGATCTTTCAAGGATCGTTGGTGGGTGGCGAGATCCTTCCTAGATCTCTAACGGATGTACTGAAGAGTAAAAAATAGAGGAAGAAACAGTAGTCCAGCGGCATAGGTGCAACAAGGCAGCGACAAAGAAGCAAATTAGGACAACAACGGTACTGGGGCAGCAGGGAGCAGCAGCTCGGGGCAGCAGAGAGCAGCAGTTTGGGGCAGCAGCAGAGAGAAGCAATTTGGGGACAACACAACCACACAAAGACAAGAGAGGAAGAGAGGAGGGAATGAAGAAATGAAAGAGGTTCAGCTCTTTATAACAAGAGATAAAAGGTTATAAGACAAACAAGCCAATTAAGAGAGTTATTGCACCTCTTAGAGGTGTCCCCAAATCAGCCCCAAAGCACATAATAGCTAACACTTGGCTAGCCAAGTGTCAAAACCAGCCAACACACAAACCAACCAACATGCTAACTCAAATTCAGCTAGCCCACCACTAAAGGCAGCCCATAAATTTACACAAGCCCACTTAAAATTACTATTGGCACACAATAAATAAAAGCAAGAGTGACATCATGAAATAAAAGTTGTTATTGACACCCCCAAAAAGAAAACTAAATGAAACAGAAAATGTGCGAAAAATCTTAAAAAAATTCGTACTGCCTTATCTCATCATCGGGGCAAAAATAAATATTTTATTTTGCATTTTTGGGTTGTCACAGAAGAAGGGTTGGAATGGCGTCATTTAAGATAAGGGATTAATGTGTGCAAGGGTAATGAATGAGTTCTCATGGTTAGCAAAAAAGGAGGATGAATGTGGGTAGTCACATAAATAAGAGTATAATTGCATGCATGTGGTTATATGGGCTTGCATAGAAAAAGGAAGTGAGCCTCACATGAAGTGGAAATGAATGGAAAAAATGGTGATCTTTACGTGGAATGGAAATGAATAGGATTGGTGGAACAATTTGCATGAATTTGGAGGTGGGCTTTAGGCTATGAACGAGAAAATCAATATTAAATGGGATAAAATGCACGAGGTCCATGAAATAGGTGGCCGTGACATTCTTTCACGTGCTCGGCTTGAACAGGCGCGGCTTGAATGGGTGCTTGACCAACGCGACAACTTCAGATAATAAGTCAATTTTCATTGTCAAGAGTGCGCTCGCAATATTATTCCTACAAAAATAAATTAAATTTAAATTAGTAAACAAAATATAAAATAAATGATTTATTAACTAAAATAAAAATAATATTTACAAATTCATATTAAAATTATACTAAATATTATACTAAAAATACGTATAAATTTTACTCATTAGTCATCTATCACCTCTACCTCTTTTGTTTTAACTCAATAAATAAGCATGAAGGAGGTGAGATAAAGTATCCACTTCTCTCAAACTCAAGCATTGAAAGATTTTTAGGGAGGAATTTGTCGCAATCGTCTTAGTTTGTAAGAGATTTCAGACGACGTTCTATGACATTGACGATGAATACTTACCTACACGGATTGAATCTGAAGCAGATTTTGGCAAGATTCGAAGAGACATCTTGGAGAGGATTTGTGTAATCCGTCTCGTCCGTCACTGTCGGTAACTTTCAATTTTGCGGCTTCTATTTATTGTGTAATATTGTGTGGTGCAAAGTTAGTGAAGATCATGTGTGGATTGAGGAAAAAAAGTCTTGCAATTGTCTATTGTTTTCATACATTTTTAGTGACGTCTTTTTGGGTTGGACTCCGATCGTCCCGTGATTTTCACCATATTGGGTTTACACGTTAAATATTTGTGTTACTTTTATTATTGTTGTTTTGTGTTGTGCCGATAAGCGGTCGTGTACAGGTTCCTATTCGAACTATTTTGCAGGTGTTTTGGTCGGACTTGCGTGCTCTCTAGCCCAACAATTTTTATGTTCAAAATTAGTTTTATTTTCTTGGTAGTGATCATAACCCTTGTCATACCAAACTCACCGGAGCAAAAACGCCCTGCCAAGCATAGCAGTTTCCTGTCCCAGATTGTTTTTTTTTTCGTGGTGATTCTGTCCCGTTTTGTGAGTAGGATTCCTGTACAAATTTCATTTGTGCTGTTGTTCGGAAGCAGTTCTTACTGAATTGGAATAATAGTTCACTGTTCATGGCTCCCTTTCAATTAGGGTTCTAATTATTTCACAGTACTGTTTGCCTGAAGGAAAGACATGATGTACTTAGGCATTAGTGAGATTATGACAAAAGATAGGGCACAATGGCGACAAAGGATCCATATAGCCGACCCCACTATAGTGGGATAAAGGCCCGAGTGTTGTTATACTGTTTGCCTGAAAGAAGTTCAGGGAGGTACATATTTCTCTCTATAGACAGACCCAGAATGATGCAAATTTTTTGCGTCTGCGTCTCGTACTCCTACCTGCAGGCGGGATGATCTCCACCGAGATTTTTTTCATTGTGTTCCCCATTCCCTTTGGGGTTTTTAGTTTAAGATCTCTTTCGTTTCTTCCTCCGCGTGACATAATGGTAGAGGTTGCTGACTCCAATACGAGCACATAGATCGTTATCTCAACCGTCTAATAAGAGTGCATGCTCTCTCAGCCGTTGATCGGTGGAATTATAGATTTCTCTATTTCTCTTCTCAACTCGATATCAGAGCAAATACCGCCTTCCCTTGCTCCAAATGCCGCCTTCTCTTGCTCCCTTCTTCCCTAACGCCGGCGAAGCCCTTCAAAAATAAATGAATGATTATTTATGTGGAAGTGTTGAGTGATGTGAGCTAGCTGAAATATGAAGCACGGCCAAGGCCAGCAAAAGCTTCTGCACTAATTAATGAGAAGGGGATGAGACCCCCCAACGGTGTACTATTGATTGCCGCATGATGAGAGGAGGGGGAAAGTGAAGTGAAGAGTGGAGAAACATGCATGATTTGCACTTATATATTATAGTAAAAGCATGGGCTAACATGTCACCTATTCCTCGGGCAATTTTACCCGCGGGAGCTAGCGGTGCGAGATGGAGTTGGATGCGGTCTCAGAAAAGGGCCAAAATGAAGTTTTTGAGTGGTGGCGGTGACAACGAGAGTTTACCATAAGTACTTCTGGTTATATGCCTAGAATCCTAACCCAAAGACGACGTTAGCGTTGATCTCTGTCTTTCCAAGCTTTGGATTATTTTGAGATCCGAAATCCGCCCACTTTCTGTGACCGTCTTTGCTCTTAATTTAGGGTTCCGTTTGGCACGGTGGTGGTGGTCGTAAACGCATGGGTTAAACTGTCATTCGTTAAGGTTCAGTTAACAAACATTATCTGTTTGAATATAAAAGTGGATGATATTTCTTAGATGAGTGTTAATGAATGACAATTTAACCCCCATGCGCATGACCGTCACAACTATGCCAAACGAAGCCCTAGTGAAATACTGACTGATGTTGCGAGTGAACGTAACCCATCTTAGGGTGAATTGAACTATGTAAATCTACATGTTTGATTTGATTGCTCGATCTACTAATCTCTTTTCCATAAGACTTTTCATTATGAGATTATTTGCCTGCTTAAATGACAATTATTCATTATTTCGATTTGATTGATAAGAACACATCTATAAATGTCTATAAAGTGTGTGACACTCCGTCTCTAAGTTCAATAACTCATTCATCATACACCATCTCGAGAGAGCGTAGAATATGATCTCCTCGTGTCATATACATCCCTTCCCGGAGAAAGCACCAATGACTCTTAATTGCTCGTTGCACGTCTTTAAATTTTCTTCTGCGTTCTACGTGTTCATATCTGTCTGTCGCATTATAGATTCTGTCTTACATTATATTAATATATAAATATATAGAGACATAATATGTTTATATATTCATCATGCATAGTCATAATCAAGCTAGTATTCTACCACTAATTGCTTATATTTGCAGATACCATGATTCGTGTCCCAAGCACTGATCAGACATGGTGACTTTGCACTTGTAAGAAGAATCTGGTGCCTTGGTTATACAACTTGGATAAATTCCTGCAAAAAATGAGAACAAAATATCCTCAAAATCATGACAAGGTTTAGGGGTGTCCAAAAGTATGATTCGAGCTAGGCTTAGGGTAGTATCAACTTGCTCTTTATGGCCCTTATCGATGACCTCGCTCCCACACATCTTGATCTTTGAGCAGCGCTTTCATCTCGTTACACCAATTGTCTTAGTTGCTAGCTCTTGGGGAACATCGGAACTTGGAAGGGAACCATTACTCCGTCCGCCAGCTTTTCTTTAAGGGTCGTGCGACTCTGATACCACTTTGATGGAAAAAATATGTGAAACAATGAAAAAAATATTGGATTGTTCAAAGAGCTCAAAGCTTGTATGTATTATTTCCGTATGTAAATACAAGGAGAGAATACAAATATATAGGAGAGAAGAGAGAAGAATAAATCCTATACATGATGTGGGACTAAAGAAGGAGGAAGAAAAATAGGCCATTAAATGGGCCTTTTTACATGAGCTTTTCTAATACTCCCCCGCAAGCTGGAGCGTACAAGTCGTATGATCCAAGCTTGGATAGGCACTGATAGAAGAGGGTACTAGGAAGAGCTTTGGTGAGGATGTCAGCAACCTGTTCAGTACCCGGAACGTGCTTGAGCTCGATCTTCTTCATGTGGACTTTCTCTCGGATGAAATGACAATCTACCTCAATATGCTTCGTTCTTTCATGGAAGACCGGGTTTTTGGCAATATGTATGGCAGCTTGACTGTCACAAAGGAGGAGAGCTGGTGAAGGTAGTTTAACTCCAAGGTCGGTAAGGAGACTCTCAATCCATGTGAGTTCAGAGACCACAACAGCCATTGCCCGATATTCTGCTTCTGCTGAGGATCGAGCAACCACTGCTTGTTTCTTGCTTCGCCAAGTAATCAGATGTCCTCCAAAATAGGTACAAAACCCGCTAGTAGATCGTCGATCGTCGAGGGAGCCAGCGTAGTCGGCATCAGAGTATGCCACTAGTGTAGGACTGGAGGATGATGTTTTGTAGACAAGTCCTTGGCCAGGAGCTGTCTTAAGATATCTGAGAATGCGTTCCACAGCCTGGAGATGAGAGCTTCGAGGAGAGTGCATATAGCGACTCACAAGTCCCACAGCGAAAGATATATCAGGTCTTGTAACTGTTAAGTAGATGAGCTTCCCAACTAGACGACGGTAATATTCTGGATTTGGTAGAAGCGAATCAGAATCTGAGCCCTGAGCACATATTTTGTGATTTGCATCCATGGGAGTGTTAATAGGTTTGCAACCAGAGTAGCCTGCATCATGAAGGAGATCCAGGCAATATTTGCGCTGAGAGAGAACCAATCCATCTGACCGTCTGGCCACTTCCAGACCGAGGAAGTACCGAAGAGGACCCAGATCTTTAGTTTGGAAGACGGAGCTCAGATGTAGCTTAACGGCCTGTATGCCGTCCAAGTCACTGCCAGTAATAATGATGTCGTCGACATATACCAACAGGAGAACCGTACCAGTGGCCTGGTGACGAGTAAACAATGAGAAGTCAGCCGAGCTGCGAGTGAAGCCAACATCCCGGAGAGCTTTGCTGAACTTGTCGAACCATGCCCGAGGGGATTGTTTGAGACCATATAGAGATTTGAGAAGATGACAAACCCGTGACTCCCCCGTGGTCTCAAACCCGGGAGGTTGTTGCATGTAAACCGTTTCCTGAAGGTCGCCGTTCAGGAAAGCGTTCTTGACGTCGAGTTGAAACAAGGGCCACTGGCGATGGACAGCCACAGAGAGGAGAATGCGGACCGTGTTAAGCTTAGCGACCGGAGAGAAGGTCTCGTCATAGTCCAGCCCTGGTTGCTGGGTGAAGCCACGAGCAACCAACCGAGCTTTGAGGCGATCAATGGTCCCATCAGGAGCATGTTTAATGACGAAAACCCATTTGCACCCAACGGGTTTCTGGCCGGGAGGAAGGGGCACCAGGGTCCAAGTCTGGTTGGCCCAAAGAGCAGCCATCTCTTCTTCCATGGCCGCACGCCACCCCGGATGTTGAAGAGCGTCCTGGACAGAAGTAGGAATAGAGACCGAGGAGAGCGAAGTAGCCAAGGCCTGTAGAGGCGGAGAGAGGCGGTGGAGAGAAACATAGTCCGCCATTGGATGAGCGGTAGAGGCCGACACCGGAGCAGCAGAACACGGAGAAGCCGAGGTCGAAGCCGACTGCAGAGGAGCAACGGGAGGAGGAGGGCGACGAGCATAGACCCGAATAACCGGGGGTCGAGGAGGGTCAATGGTGGCAGGAGGCGGAGGGATGGTGGTCGGTGAGTGGACGTGGATCACCGGCCGGGGAAGGGAGGGTGTGGGAGGAGGTGGTGGTAGAAGTGGTGGCAAAGGAGGAGGGAAGAAGGGTTGGTCCTCCCGGAAAGTAACATCAGCCGAAACAGAGACCTTCCGGGTGAGCGGGGAGTAGCAAACATAGCCCTTTTGGGTACGTGAGTAGCCGACAAACATGTGTTTGGCCGCACGGGGATCCAGTTTGTCAAGAGTGGGGCCCAGTTTATGGACAAAGCAGGTACAGCCGAAAACCCGGGGGGTGAGGGGGAAGGCGGGTGTGGAGGGAAAAAGAAGGCTAAAGGGGGTAGCGTTGTGGAGAACGGGAGAGGGGAGACGGTTGATAAGAAAACATGCAGTGGACACCGCAAAGTTCCAGAAGACTTTGGGAACATGCATGTGAAGCATGAGAGAGCGAGCCACATCGAGCAAGTGGCGGTTCTTGCGTTCAGCGACCCCGTTTTGTTGAGGGGTGTAGGGACAAGAGGTCTGGTGAACAATACCGAAGTTTGCGCAGAGAGTGGCAAACTCGTGGCTAGTGTATTCCCGAGCATTATCAGAGCGGAAAGTTTTAATGGTGGTAGAGAATTGCGTACGAGTCTCTAACACAAACGCCTGAAAGACACGCGGAAGCTCAGAGCGATCATGCAGGAGATACAACCAAGTAGTACGAGAGTAATCATCAATAAAGGTTATAAAATAACGATAACCAGAAATGCTAGGAACTTTATAGGGGCCCCAAATATCAGAATGTATTAAATCAAAGGGAGCTGAGCTCCTAGTACAATTAGCTGGAAAAGATGAGCGAGGCTGTTTGCCAATAATACAAGAATCACATTGAAAAGCAGGAAGAGAAATGTCTGGAAGCGCCTTCTGGAGGATAGGTAGAGGGGCATGCCCAAGCCGACAGTGCCAATCAGTCGAGGAAACGGAGGAAAGGGATGTGGGAGAGACATCGAGGAGGTAGAGCCCGTTCTGCAGCCGACCCCTACCAATGGTAATCCGCGTCTGCTGATCCTGTATCAAAAAACCAGAAGAGGTGAAGGTGATAAAGCAATTCATATCAGTAGTAAGACGACCAACAGAGAGTAAATTAAAAGGCGAGGCCGGCACATAAAGAACGGAGCGTAGAGAGAGAGAGGGAGGAAGGAGGAGGTCCGCGCAGCCGGAGACCGGGACAAGCGCACCATTGGCCACAGTAATAGACGGGGGGTGAGCAGCAGCAGAGAACCGGGGCGGCCGTATGGAAGTGATGTGGTGGGTGGCTCCCGAGTCCAGGATCCAGCGAGAGCTGGAAGAGAGACAGGCAGTACCTGTAGCGGAGGTGGAGACAATACCTGCATGTGAGGTGGAGGCATGAGAAGCAGAAGGGGGGTTGAGGAACCCCTGGAGTTGTTGCAGCTGTAGGCGAAGAGCCTCAAGATCCGTACCAGGCGGAGGTGAGCTATCGGTAACAGCAGCAGTAGGCGGGCGAGGGGGGTAGCCATGTTTCTTGTGACAAACGGCTTCAGTATGGCCATCCCGGCCGCAGTAGGTGCACTTGGGCCGTCCGCGGCCGCCACGGCCCCGCCCACGGGAGCCCGTACGACCACCCCGAGGAAAGAAGGGTTGTGGGAGTAAAGGAGGAAGGGCCTGCTGAAGAAGAGCCGGCGAGGGTGGTGCAGGAGCCTCCGGAGGAGGTGGTACGCGAAGTAACATCGAGCAGACATCAGAGAAAGAAGGGGTAGCGGGTGAAGCCAGAACCTGAGCTCGAATACTATGGAGGTGTGGCGGGACGCGAGCCATAATCATAGCAATACAAACAGCCTCCTTCTGGGCACGTTGGGCAGCGAGATCAGTAGTCGCGGGCTGGTGCTGAATCCAGGCTTCCGTGAGAGTTTTAGCGCGGGCCACGAAGGAGGTCATGTCTAGTGCTTTGCCAACATCCAAGGCTTGAAGATCAGTGAGGATGTCGAAAAGGTGTTGAAGGCTGTCCTTGCCGGAGTACAGCGAATGAAGTTCATCCCACATGGCTTTAGCAGTCTCATGATACATGATCATCTGGTACGGCTCACCCTCGACCGAGTTTAGGATCCAGGTCTGGACACGGCCGTCATTGCGGAGCCAATCATCAGTAGACGGAGTTGGTGGTCCCTGGGTAAGGTGACGGGCAAGGCCCTTGGCCTGTAAGACCCGGCGGACAGAGTGGACCCAGGGAATGAAATTAGCCTTGCCAGAGAGAGAAATAGTAGTAATCCGAAGCTCATCCCGGAGTTCGAGAGGAGCTACGTGGCTGGCAGGGGGTTGAGCGGTAGTGGAGTCGCTGGAGGACATGGCGACGGAAGAGCAGCAGGGCTCGGAGAGAACAACCCGCAGCGGTCTGGCTGTCTCGGCGGCTGGAGGTCGCGGCGGACTGGAGGTCGCGGCGGACTGGAGGCCGCGGCGAGTAGAGAGAGGCCGCGGCGAACAGGAGCAGTCCGCGTCAGATGTTGCGGCGAACTGGGGCAGTCCGCGACAGAGGCCGCGGCGAACGGGGGGCAGGGCGCAGCAGCGGACAGGAGCAGTCCGCAAGAGGTCGCGGCGAACTATGGGCAGGTCGCACAGCGGATACAAGCAGAGCCCGCAGCGGACAGAGGCAGTCCGCAAGGGAAGGCGGAGAGAGAGAGTCCGCGAGCAGAGGCTCGAGCGGACAAAGAAGGAGCGAGCTAGAGGGAGCAGTCCGCGAGCAAGGAGGCTCGAGCGGATACAAGCAGAGCTCGCAGCGAGCGAGAGAGAAAAGCTAAAGGGAGCAGTCCGCGAGCAAAGAGGCTCGAGCGGATACAAGCGGAGCCCGCAGCGGACAAGAGGGAGCAGTCCGCGAGCAAAGAGGCTCGAGCGGATACAAGAGGAGCCCGCAGCGGACAAGAGGGAGCAGTCCGCGAGCAAGGAGGCTCGAGCGGATACAAGCAGAGCCCGCAGCGGACAGGAAGATCGTCCGGAGCGGAGGGAGAGAGGTGGGCCCCACGAGTCAGAGCAGAAGATGGCTATAAGAAGCCTGGGGAGGGTGGAACCACGGAGGGAGAGAAGAGGAGCGGAATCAGAAGGGCAGTCCGCACGAGACCGGAGCGGATGCAGAAAGCAGTCCGCACGAGTCCGGGCGGACAGAAGCAGGGGCAGTCCGCAGGAGACCGGGCGGACAGAGAGGGGGCAGTCCGCAGGAGACTGGGCGGACAGAGAAGAGGCAGTCCGCAGGAGACCGAGCGGACAGAGAAGGGGCAGTCCGCGTCTAGATGCAACCTGGCTCTGATACCATGTTCAAAGAGCTCAAAGCTTGTATGTATTATTTCCGTATGTAAATACAAGGAGAGAATACAAATATATAGGAGAGAAGAGAGAAGAATAAATCCTATACATGATGTGAGACTAAAGAAGGAGGAAGAAAAATAGGCCATTAAATGGGCCTTTTTACATGGGCTTTTCTAATATGGATGATGCTATTTTATTAGAAAACTTTACTTTTAAGATCATACATAAATGATATAGAGCATCACCATCTTTAGGAATTATAGAGGTGTATACATTCTTACATTTAGTGTACCTAATAAAAGTGAACTCATAAATGAGGACTCTAATAAATACAAAATGATTCTAGAATTCTACTAAGGACTATACAACTCTACAATAATTATTCATATTATAAGAAACTCTAGAGTCTAATTAATAAAATAAAACTTTTTTAATATTTCAGCATCTTGAAGTCTTTTGCACAAATGTTAAAACTTCTAAATAAGGTTCAAATATACATCATTCACATGTTGTCAAACTACTCGCTCATAAACTACTCAAAGTCGGTTTGTAACTGTTAAATTTTCACTCAAGATGATCAACGAGAGTCTGAGGCCAAATTAATATTTTCAGAGCTATCAAAATCACACCTTGATCAAGCGGAAACTGGGAAAGCAAGCTCAAACACCATATGCAAATAGAAGGAACAAGCTGGCAATATTAATGCTGTCCATTTCTCCTTCATTCCTTCACGTGCAAGGGAGAGAGAGGGGGAGAAAGAGTAGGGTGAGAATCATTAGAGGAGCAGACCCAGTTTTTTTTAGGTCTGGGATATCTCAATGACATCTCAGATGTCATTCTGGCCGTGAAAACTGAAAACACATCTTAGATGTCTGAGATGTCGCACGGCATCTCAGATGTCATTTCGCAATGTAAAATGACATCTAAGGTGTTCCGGACGTATGTCCGGAGCCCAGACTCGATATAAATGCGAGAATCATGAGCACATACTATCAAAGTTGTGGGAGGAGATTTCTCTGGGAATGAAGCCTGCTGGGCTGCTGAGGGAACCCAGAGTGACGCTGGGAGAAGTGGGAGAACATCATTAGGTATTTTTCGAAGGTGAAAAGATCTTTCCCATGTACCGATTTTTAAGCCGCATTGCGTAATTTTGACGCTGTGCAGTGCAGCCTAGGACTTTTATAAACCGAACTTGGTGCAGTTTTCGGATCTAGAAGGCTCCAAAAACCAGTGACCCAGCGACTGCCTGCTTCATTTTAAAAAATATACTGATGAAATATTGCACTGCAACAATATGAAGCTGAATGCAGAGAAGAAATGGTATTATACTATTATAAATGTATAACTCCTTCATGCTTTTGGATTTTACATTATTTTATGGGCATTTTTTTAATTTTATTAAAAAAAATATTTCTAAAGCTTGAATTAATGTTTAGCTAAAGTTATATATATAGTTTACCATCATATATGAGATTAATTTGCTTTAAGTTTTTATAAATAAACTTAGAATAGGGTTCCTTCTACTGTTGTTTTTTTTCAAACCATTCAATAATTAGCATACCAAAAACTGTAGCGCATCCGCATCCTACCTGCATCGCAAATTTTCTGTGTGGTATTGCTCGGGCCACAACCGCACCGGGCGCACTCTACTGCTGTGGACACAACATCGTTACTTAAGTGTTCATCAAATTTTTGGCCGACAGCATGGGTCTCTACCTTTTGAATTTTTTTTTGGAACGCATATGCACGTATTTCTCGTGTGCGGGCAAATCTGGCCGTCTAATCTTTATTTCAACGGTGCAGATTTTTTTGGACTGTGGTGCAATCATTGGTCAAATTTTCGGCCGACCGACAGTTGATCTTTACTTCCCGACGGCAAGTTACCACTCCGTGCGTCGCCAACATTAAGGTTTTCCAAAAAAGCCCTTTCACCGCTCTTCTTCGGGCAGCTTCCACTGTCGATTGCGAAGCGCATCGCCTTCCAAATCCTCTGACGACCTCGCTTCATTGTTTGAATGAGTTTTATCCCTAACCTAAGGGGCCGATAGAATAGAGGTTGAAATCGTGAGGGTGATAGAGGCATAAATCGTAAGGGCTCCGTCTCCTTCTTCTTAAATGCGACCAAACACCACTGCTCCCACCGACTCAAGGCTAAGTAATCGCTCCCCTATCTCCATCGAGCATGCGAGCACGCCTGATGATTTTCTTCTTCTTTGAACCTCCAGGTAAGAACTCAATGGTTGATCTGCAATATCTAGATCTCTTACGCTGAAACAGAGGTTGTTACCACTTAATTAGAATACAAAATTGTTGTTGCATATAATTTCTCTAGATGGAAGATGAAAGTTTCTTTTTCTCATTAATTATGCGGAAATGACCCGAGCCTTAGGCTCACTATCTCTCTCACTTTCTCCACACTTACTTCTTCTCACTATGTTCATCACATTCAGGTTAGCCTGGCCTGAGCCTGGCGATATTATTAATGCTGGATGGAGGTTGGATGACGAACGTTTCTTCTCTCTTCTTTCTTCTTCCTACCGACGTTAAGGTCTTGAACTGAGGTATGCCAATTGATGTTTTTTTTGCTTCTTCTTCATGTTGATTGGTACTTTTTTTTTGCTTCTTCTTCTTCATCTCTTGGTTGCTTTTGAAGTTGATTTTAGAATGTCTGAATGGTATTAGTTAATTTTGGGCAGATTTCGTAAGTTCATCTTCTCTATTCAATCTTCTTTTCTTTTTACTGCATGAAACATGACAATTGATGGTTGAGATCCATATTACAAAAAAATGTATACGAATGGATTAAGACTTGGATTTCTCGAGTTTACGGCAAAAGGTACTCTGATTTTTATCAAATTTCTCATGTTTATTCTATTTTTCAGGTAAAAGCTTATTCCTTGATTAGGTTGATGTAGAAAAATGAGTTGTTAATACATAAGTATGGATTCCGAAATTACATATGCATATTTGAAAAAAGGTCGTATATTTGAAAAAATGGTCGTATATTTTAGCGCATGGTCTCCACCATTGAAATTAAGGATCGGACTACCGGATATTATGGAAGGGAATTGTGCATAAAAACGGCGTGCTCTCCAATCATATGTCACCGGGTGGTCAAAGATCAAAAAGATTTTTTTTGTATGTGTTTGTTGCAGGCAATTTAATCTTATCTGGGTAGCGCATGATCTCCACTATTGAAATCAAGGATCGGACGGCCGTGTTTGCTCGTGCAAGGGCATAAATACGTGCGTGTATGTACCAAAAATATTTCCCTACCTTTTGGATATTTTTTTTGGTTCGGGACGTGGTCCAAAAAAATAGTCCGCATCACACAAAAAAATTGATTTTACTCCTATCAATTTTTTTTAATAAAATAAATTATAAAATATTAATTAATATTTTTATCGTTATTTTAAGATTTTATTTTTCTATATTTTTTTTTAAAAAAATCCGACAAAAATGGTGTGCTCTCCAATCATAGTTCACCAGTGGTCAAAGATCAAATATGTTTTTTTGTATGTGTTTGTTGCAGGCAATTTAGGCTTTGTTTGGGAGGACTTATTTTCACCGGTCAAGCGGTTACGGACGCATGAATCGGGTCTTAATTATGATCAAATTCATGCGGTCGTAACCACTTGACCGATGAAAATAAGTCCCTCCAAATGAAGTCTTAATCTTATCTACGTAAGGCCTACTTTTTTCATCAATCTTTGTCATAGAGGCGCTAAGGCATATAAGAGATAATTCTGCACGTGTGCAACTTATATAAGGGATTCTGTAGAATTATATTTTCAGTATGAAATATAAATGCAACGTAAAATATAGTTGCTATTGCACTGCATTTTCAGTGTAAAATGTATTTGTAATAATATTTCAAAAAAATTATTTTTTATAAGTGTATTTTCAACTCAAAATATATACATATGACTACTTAAACAATCATAAAATAAACATGAATCAATAATCTATGATTTATTTTGTAAAAAAAAACAAATAATTTGATTTTTTGCATGATTCTACATATATGTTCAACTTAGAAACAAATTAATCATCTTTTTGAGTTTGAGTAGCTGCGGTATGAAATTATGGCCGTAAAGTGAGTGGTGACTTTTTGCATATATTTGAAACTATCATGACCATTTTTAGGCAAAATTGTACTTTCTGGGATTTGGGCATTCATGACCGCTATGGCCGATCTCAAACGTATGACTGTGATTGTACAATCCGTATTTGTCAAGGGTAAGCTCATCCAAACCGCTCAAGCAAAAGTTAAAGTCAAAGTCAAAGCCCGCTCATAGGACGGTGTCAGCAAAGAAAGACTAGCCCTTATTACTTGCTGAAGTATGCGGGTATTCTATGTAACTCACCAATCACTATTAAGCGCGGGTAGTCTCCATAGTTGCAGGAGTAGGGTATTCCCTAAAAAATATTGACCCCCCCCCCCCCCCCCCCCCCCAACCCCCCCCCCCCCCCCACGCCCCACCCACACACACACAATTGTACTACTCTACGTGTGACACCTTCCTCACACCTTGCTCATCCTTTCAATTGTGTAGGAATTTTTTTTTCCAACTTTCGGGTGCGTGATGACCTCCTCGTTGCAGCACTTGAGGTGTCTTTATAAACCTCTCTCCCTCTCGTGCTCTTGCCATCTGGTTCCGTGAAGTTGGATCACAGGACCAATAATCTCAAGCTGCCCGTTGGCAGGGGCGGATCTACAAGCAGACACATCCGGGCAAGTGTCCGGGTTGAAAATTTTGCAAAATGCATCTAACCCCCGCCGGATCCGCTCGTTTCCTCCGTCCCTGCCTTCGGTGACCAGTTGCTCGCCCTAGACTCCTCGACGGCACGAGTCATGCGACGAGAAAAGAAGAAAGATCTTCGCTTGAAAGCCGTCCTCCTCCCATAGAAAATTTCAAATCTTCTTCGCCTCCTATATCCCCCAAACCTTAGTCCTATCCCCTGGTTCCTCCTCCTAACCTCCGTCACTCCCATTCCCGGCCCCTCATGATTCCATATTTTCATGAATCGTGCGTGCCGAGAACGGAAATTTCAAGCTTTCAGTCCACTCTTCCTGTCAGATTCCTTCACGCCATGTCTGAACCGAAGTCATCTTCCACCAGAGTATGTCTCTTCTATGTGCATCACTTATTTCTGCCTTCTTTGATTTTTTTTTTATTTTTTTTGATCTTCATTTCTTTTGTTTTTATTCCCTAGCACTCCCCTCTTTGGGGCTTCAATTTCTAAAATTTTTACTATACATGATATCAATTTCTAGTATACTAGGAAGATGCAAGGGAGTTGCTTGATAAATACCTGAGAGAAACTGTTGAATATGAAGGGAAGAAAAGTCGCAAAGTTGATTAGGTGTATATCTACAGATTTGCATCAAAATGAGTTTCGTCCGATTTGATTTCAGCAGACAATAAGTTTTTCTTGAATCCTTCTACTTTCTAAACATAGTTTTTCCCCAAAAACCTTGAATGAACAAAAAGTATTATGTAATGTGTTAATAAAAATGGATGACAAGCTATCCAACCAATTATAAGTACCGTCATTATTTTATGATCATGCAAATTATGTTTATGCATTAAATATCAAAATTGTGTTGTATTCTGCAGATCCACACTTATGAGCTCACTCTGGACATTGTTTTTGCTATGTTCGAATCTTTATTGGCTTGTGGTATTCTCTTGATGATAATCATGTTAGTGCAAAGCGTTCAACAAAGAAATATTCTCCTTTTGTTATTTATTTTATTTTTGCCACTTGTAATAATACTTATTTAATCAAAAATCCAAAATTTTACTTGGTGTCCGAGTCGGACAAATATGTTCGCCACTACTTGTTGGTCCGATCATTTGGAATCAATTTTCCTGATTTCAACAGTGGTGGTATTTCTGCCTAAAGTGATATTTAAAAAGAAAAAGAAAAAAGAAAATTATGTTCGAGATCACGCTCCCAAACACTGTCGGCGTTTTTTCATAGTGAGAAGGCATCTCCAGACTAATAATCTATAATTCTATATAGAGAAGGCATCTCTGGAGGAAAAAATTTTTCCTGCGCTACCCGTTCCCAGAGACAGTGGCAGATGCAGAGATTTTTCTGTGTGTGGGCGGTGTATGAAATGTATTAAAAAATAAAAATTATTACTTTGAATTATATCTAAAAATGGTAAATAAATGTGACATACAAAGAAAGTAAATGATAAAAAATGTGTATGAAATATAATGAAAAATAAATATGTTAGAAAACAAAAGGATAAATAAATATGTAGGTAATAAAAAAATATGAAATGCATAGGACTAGAACCCATGACCTTATAGTTAGATAGTTAGAAATCATACACTCTACCAATTTGGGTAAGATGTTTACTTGAATTTATTCATGATATATATTTTATATCTGCCAAATATTGTGCATTCTACTATTGATAAATGATCATTTTAAAAACCAGTGTGGGCGGCCGTCCACACTGGGCTCTATGTTGGTCCGCCCCTGCTCAGAGAAAGGAGCGTGGGTAGCGCATGAGCCGTCTGATGTGCTTTAAAAAATGGGTTCTGTTTGTGTGTTTTTTTGTTTTTTATTATTGTAAATCACAAACGTTGAATTTAAGGCTGGACGACTTGAATCTCACCCGCTCTCAGAGGAGAGAACGCTATCCGTACGGAACAAGTACTACTCTGGAGGAGGTATTTTATAAATTTTTATTTTATAATTTTGCATCAAGGTATTATCCTATTATGCTTATTTAAATGCGCAAGTCCCCGAAAGAAGTCGAATGATCGTCCAGCATGCAAACATTAATTCTTGAGCTCAACAAAATCTCCATCGTCCATTTTCTTTGATCTTCGTATATGATGAGCGCAAATGGACTGTGGGTCCCGTCTTACTGCAGCTTACCGCAACTTGCTCAATCTTACATGTGCTTAGCGTATATTCTGTTTTTTTTTTCAACCAAGTGTGAGTACTTTAAATTAGGGTTGTTCTCGATGAAATTTAGGTTGTGTTTGGCGTGATTTATTGCGACTTATTTGTTTCGGTGAAATTGAAAAAAAATATTATTGTCATACCAAAATTTTATATCTCAAACTAATATTTTTTGTAACATTTGTTATATCAAATATACAATCTATGACAATGACGTTTTTGTCCAACCTCACAGGAACAATTAAGCCGCGAAAAGCTGCGCCAAATGGAACCTTAGTGTTTCAACTTCGGCTCGGTTTGGCATGGTGGCGGCGGTCGTAAACAAATGAGTTAAACCGTCATTCGTTAATGATCACCTAACAAACATCATCCGTTCGAATATATAAGTGGATGAAGTTTTTTAGGTGGACGTTAACAAATGACAATTTAATCATCGTGTTCATAACCGTCATCACCGTCGTCATCGTGCCAAACAGAGTCTTCGTCTATTTTGAACCGGTCTTAAATTGCTATGAGATGCAAGATTACGGAAATAAAAGAATTAATGGGGTGGAGAAAATTGTCCGACAATCGAATGCCGAGCTGAGAAAGGGTCTTGACAATCGAATTCCGTTTGGTGTGACGATTTGATCAGGTGAGTTTGAACAAATACGTCGTCGTGATGAAATATGTGTTTGAGGTGATTACGGTTATGACCACTACCAAGAAAAAACAATAACTTTAAACATAAAAAATGAATGAAATTGCTTATGTGAAGTTAGGCGTTCACAAACGACAATTCATATTCGTTGCGCTCACGATCACCACAATCACGCCAAACAAAATCTAAGACAGAATCATGTCCTCGCTCGTGGCTCAAATTCTTTTTACTCGGTTCGAGTCAAAACTTGAGCCGATTTTCGATCGATGCTCCATCCTCACATTAAACCCAAATTGCCTCTCATTTCTATATCATTAAGATATAAAAAAATTATTGTATGAGAATATTATTATACTAATTAACCATCATGTCTAAAACTATTTTTAAAAAATATTGTAAATTTTTTTTGAGATAAATCAAAAGTTGGCATATTGTCTGTCTTTCATTTTATTTTGTTAGATTGCAGCCATAATAATTGAGAGGCTCCTTTAATTACATCATATCAATCATTTGAGTCAATATTTTGATAAAATAAGGCCAAAGTACACAAAAATAAAGAAATTAGGTTATGCAATAAGTCAAGAGTCAGTATAAAATTCTTTTAGACAATATTCTATATATATATTTATTATTTAAAACAATATGTCTATTTAGAAGCACACTAAATATAAACCGATGGATAAAGATATTTTAACAAATGAATGTTGGATGAACATATTTCAACAAATGATCATTGGAGACTGTAAATATCTAAAGCTTCAAAATCTCGCATCTAATTCCTGAAAAAATCCCGATAGTCAAATGGGAGTCCCGACCTGCGAAGGTGTGGGGGGGGGGGGGGGGGGGGGGGGGGAGGGCGAAGCCCGTTCGAAAAGATTATATTAATTTTAAATAAAGTAGGAGGGGGGCGAAGCCCGCTTGACTACGTGCGAAGCCTGTAGCGATGCATCGAGAAAAGGCGAAGCCCGTTCGAAAATGCTAGTTTTTATGTATGTATATAAAAGTCGTGATTTTTTTCTATAATTCGTTTAAACTTGCAGAGATACCTAAAGTATTAGTGGTGAGGTCATAAATTTCTATAAAATTTTTAAGTTGCATGAAAAAATAATTCCGGAAAAGAACATAATATATATATATATATATTATATATATTATATATATATATATATATATATATAAAAAGAAAATGTTTATTGTTTGAGGTTTAGGGGCAGTGGTTGCTTAGTTGATTGAATACTTAAATGTAAGCCCTCTTTGGTTGGACTCGTGTTCCCGGTGCGGTTTGAATACTTAAATGAATATTTTTTTAAAATGATTAGTGGTTTTGGATTTCTCTCGTCGAGACAGTGAATTTTGACTACTTATGCGTCAAAAATGATGGTCAGATGAGTGAGAAACAACTCCGATAAGATGGAAGCATTCAATTTTTTTTATTGGAGAATGTTAATGTCTAAACCCCTTTTTTAAAATTTCTATAACTCAGTGACACATTCTTATTGTGAGGGGCGGACATAGGAAAAAAATATCTTGCACTCAACGCACATGAGTTGAGTGCATCTTGCATAATTAACTAGATTGCAAGATTTAAACCATTACATTGCTATTTCATTTTATAAAAAATTGTTCATCCTCATTATCAATTTTCTAGATCCGCCACTGGAAGAGTGACTCTCATCGTTCCGTGTGGAACTCCAAAGATGTTAGCTCTCTTTGGGATGCAGATGTGATTTCAGAAAAGTAATGGCGAAAAATTAGTGCGAGTGATAAAAAAAATAATATGAAGAGAATGAAGATGTTGATCTACAGGACGAGAAGAATGAAAACCTTAGAAAGCTCATTTTAGCTTTTTTGTAAGTGCAATCTCAAAAATACTTTTTTGATACAAATTATTTTTTCGAATATTGGAAAACAAAACGCCTCCAAAACAACGGTAATAGTAAGAATACAACTTTTCCCACCGGCATCACCGTCCCATACAAAGCCAATTGCGTGTAGCACTATTTCCGAATTTTTAGATCGAACATGTGTGATCGAGACGGAAATGGGCGCCACCCTCCATTCCCTAGAACAGAGTCATATATAGTCCTACAAAAAAAGAGGCTTGAAGGGAACCCCTCCAAAAGAATGATATACATCCCTATAAATGGAACCATAATTTGATTTACCACGTGATAAAATCCCTATTAATGCATCCATAAATTTATAAACTTTAAATAAATTCTGCAAATATATTCATAAATATTTTGGGATATTTATGATTATATCCATAATCAATGTAAATATGTTGGGATATTATGAATATTGTTAATGACATACTTATTTTAGCTATTAACAGAACAATGTTAAATGTGGATCAAAAAATTTAAGCGCAGACAAATTTGTTATGGACGGGACAAAAGAAAATTCAGTCAAATTTGTTAAACCAAAGGTTGAATGTTTTGGGCGGAGGTTACAAAATTTGAGCTACGAAAAAAATTTCGTAATATCAAGCTAACTCGTCTCGCAATCAATTATAACAGATCCGAACTTGAAAATTTTGATTTCAAGCCGAGCATGTTTTTTTACATGAACTCGGCTCATTATAAACATTAGACAAATGATTTTGAACAATGAACCACAATTTAGTTGTGCGTTTAACATTAATGTTTTGTAATTAACTTATTATTTGAAATTGTTACATTTTTCGAAGACCATGAAAAACTGTTAGGAATGACGCTTACCAACTCTCCCAAAAAACTCTGGAGTGTTATGAAGGGTGCTACTCGTTCCTTTATATTATTTTAGCAGGACCGGTCAAACTGTTTGCATGACTCTCACACACTTAAACCGTGCTTGAAACTCTCATGTACTCATGCCCAGAGCCAACCCGACTCCCTTGCACTGAACCGTACCATGAAGTTTCTCTGCACCCATGCCAGGAGACAATCCGGATGCGTCCGGAAGGCACCCCATCGAACACCTGGATGACGCGCCACACCCAACAAAAAATATTATAAAAAACAACCGCGGTTATACTTCATCAAGAAGCAGAGTAGTGCGGCTACCATCATGTTTATACTTCATAAAAGATTGGTCCTTTGGGACATGCTAGTTCCTAGGAAGAAGATTGGTCTCCTGAACCATCAAGGAGCAGACTAGTGTGACTATTTTCACAGCTGACTTAAAGTATATCTCAGCTGGAATATCATTGGCTGTTGTGGTTACGAACGCCGGATCTCATCTAAAGAACTCCATCAACTTTTATGTTCACGCCAAACACATATTCTATGACAGCTGCGTTTATGTCCAAACTCATCAGAGCAAAAACATTGCGTCAAACACATAACAGTGATGTTTTTGTCCAAATTCATTGGAGCAAAAATGTCATGTCGAGCACATGACTATTCGTAACCCCCATGTTCACCACCACTATCATCGTGGCAATCAAACCATTTATTAGACGAGCATCTTCGCACGGGCTACGCCCGTGCATGCTCGATGCTCTCGGGCGGCCTTCGGCCGCATCAGGCGGGCTTCGCCCACCTGCGCACGGGCTTCGCCCGTGCTTGATGCTTCAGGTGGTCCTCGGCCGCATAGAAGAGGGTTTCGTCCGCTTCCACGCAATCCACCATCTCGGCGCCGCACCCACCACTCGCGGCCGCCCGAAGAACTATGGTTATTTGATTTTGCTCCGGGGGGATGCGAGTGGCGGGTGCAGCGCCGAGATGGTAGATTGTGTGGAAGCGGGCGAAACCCGCATCCATGCGGTCGAAGACCACCCGGAGCATCAAGCAGAGGCGAAGGCCGTGTGCAGGCGGGTGAAGCCCGCCTGATGCGTCCGAAGGCCGCCTGAGAGCATCGAGCACGGGCGTAGCCCGTACGAAGATGCTCGTATAATAAATATAATGTTGCTGCAAGATGAAGAGGCAAGTGAAGGAAGAGTGCTTTGGAGGTCGGAGCTTGGCCATACTTGTGTTGTTATCATTTACAAAGCAACCGATAAAATCTAGAAGAAAGAAATCGCCATGCATGTGTTTTAATAGTATGAAGGGAATAAATTGGAGAAAGTCTGGACAAATCAGACTAACATAAAAGAAAAAACAGAGCATGGTATGAGGGAAAAAATCAGAGAAAATCTGGATAAATAAGAGGGGAATAATATGACAAAAACCTGGACAATCGAGAGGCAAAGGAAGGCAGGAAGAGAGCTTACCCAGAACGGTGAGCGGACCGACAACATCGATGAAGGAAGAGGCGTGAGCAGGTAGAGCTACCATCGATCGATGAATTTATTACTGTGAGCGGCTGTCGGAGCGCGAGCAACAACTATCGATGGATTGGCTTCGGGCTTCGCCGATGGCGTAGAAGGATGGGAAGATCAGGAGAAGGAAGAGGTGTGAGCGGGGCTGTTAGAGAGTAGAGAAACCTAAAATTGCGATTCAGAGGGGTAAGAGTGGAATTCTAAATGTAACCGACGGTTGATTACTGTAGCAAATAAAAGTTTGCTTATAATATTAGTATAGATGAGTTTTCAACTAGTTATTTATCAAACACCTAATATATATTATAAATATATATTGGATGATTGGCAAGATGCACCTCAAAAATGTAAATTTTTGACAAAATACATTTCAAATTGCTAAATTTAGTGAAATGCACCTAGTTACAAAAAAAACTAACAATTTGCACTGTAATGGGGTTGAGAAAAAAATTAGGTGCGTTTATCACACTTAGTTTTAGGCGGGAGATTAAATACAGCCGTATGATTCGATATCATATGGTTGAGTTGTTTTCACGGAATACTGCAGTATTGAAAAAATAATGTCAGTATTGTCAGTATTTTGATCAAAGCCGTTGTTTTTACAAATATCAACGGTTTGATACGCGCCCCACCGTAGTTTTATGTGGAAGAAACGCACCTAAAATCTACTCTCCGGAGGAGTGCAGTTTGGAAGTCTTTTTCTAATTAAAGAATGAAATTTGCCATGCCAAAATCATAAAATTGGAAGGTGTATTTTCCCAATTACAGTGCAGAAAAGTTCTTCATTTTTTGAGCTTCAGAAGTAAAAAAACTGTAACTTGAGCTTTTCTTCACCAGCTCAAGCTGCTCAGCTTCAAATCTGTATTAGCAACTTACAAGAAAAAGGTTGGACACTTGGAGTGCGATCTCCCACACTCTATCTCCACCGTCTCTCTCCTTCTTCCCTTCCCCAGTTAGAGCGTGATCTCAGATTCTTCTCCATCCCCCCTTCTCTCCTCTCTCTCTCTCTTTCTCTCTCTACGCTGGGCCCGGGGTGACTGAAATCTGAAGGGAGAGGTTGGAATCTTCTCCTCACTTGCTGCATTAAAGAGCTCTGCTAGCTGCTACTATTTATACACCTCCAAATCCCACTGTTTCCTTCAAAAGACCTCGCCTTTCTCCTCTATCTCCCTCTTTCTCCGCACATTCCACCGGAGCTTCCCAGCTGAAGGCCAACGAAAAGATGCCTCGCGGTTTCCTCCGGC